>CAUYPK010004173.1:0-28376 GCA_963574355.1 Loris lydekkerianus | reverse complement strand
TAACTCTAAATTAAGGGCTTTTAATTCTTTTATCAGTTGGAGATGTTCTCGTTTTTCAACTAGCAATTTTCTAAGGCAAGCTGTTTTCTGTGCAAGTTGGGTTTTAGCCCTGGTGGTGTAGTCGGCCTCATCAGTCGAATCGAGGACTGGGGCGAAAAATGGGGGGGGCAGTGGCATAAGAAGGGGGTGCTGACAAGGGTGGCCAATCAGGGTTATGACCTTTAGCGGCTTCCTCTTCTAGAGATGAAGCCTCATCAGGATTGAGGGTGTCATTAGGCTCATCTCTGGTTGGGGATAAGGGAGGGGTCAGGGAAGGATAAACTTTTAGTGGAGCCAGGTCTGCAGGGACCGGCTTAAATGCTGTAGCAGTGGCAGTGGGACTAGGGGCTTTTATCAAGATAGGATTGGCAGGTTCAGGCATGGGAATAGACACAGAAGCACAAATAGAGGGTGGACGGGAAAGTCTTTGCAAAACTTTTTCCCCTTCTGTAATAACCTCTTGAATATCTGGCCATTTCTTATGGATTTTTAAAACATCATTAATAAGATTCCAGTAAGAGAGGGCTTGAACTGGAATTTTCTCAGGGCCAAATGATTTATAATAATCCTTAAAACAATCTCCTACTCTAGCCCATTGTCTCTCATCAATAGTTCCTTCAAGGGGGAACCATGGGCATATATCTCTAACAAATTCAAAAAATCTCTTAAGATCCTTCTTCTTAACCCTAGTTCCTCGTGTCTTGAGGGACTCTTTAAGCCCCTGTAAGAATAAATCATGTTTACTCCATGCTTGTCCCATGATTGCGTTGCTTCACTTACCCAAATCGGATCTGACTCACAGATGAGTGCCTCTGTGGCGATCACAGTGCAGATCTGTCTCACTTCTTCATTAAAGTGGCGATCACAGTGCGGATCTGTACTCGCTCTTCCCTTTAAGTGGCGATCCAAGGTGCCGGACGGCCTTTACGAAGCAATGCTCTCTTGGACCCCAGACCCAAATGGCCCCACGTCTGGGCGCCAGTTGCCCCGGCCCGTGGGGCTAGTTCAGCAGGGACCTAGGGTATGGGGCTGAGAGAGTGAAAGAGACAAGAGGCACAAGGAACGGAGAGCAAGACAGGATTCTGATCAAGCTCTCAAAACTTTATTTTTTAACAGCTATATAAACACAAGCGGAGGGAGGAAGTGTGCTCGGGGGTATGAGAGGGTGGGGAATTCCCAGAGCAGGTGTGGTAATCCAACGGTCAGAATGTTCGTTTCGCTAGGGCAGTAACCTTCCAAGCACCTGACTTACAGCGATAAGTTTCCATGGTGAGCTTGCTCTTAAGTTTTGGCTCCTGGCACTTGGCCAGGGAACCTGCCTTCTCTTTCAGAGCCTCATTCTTCTTTTCCAGCTCTTTGCATTCACCAGCAAGGCTTCCTGCTCTGCTCTCTTGTCCTGGTGGTACCGAGTGGCTGCAGGCTTGTTTTGCTCCATTTTTTTCAGCTTCTTATCCAGCTTCTCACCCTTTACTGTTGCTGCTACTATTTTCTCTCCAGGAGGGTCGTAAAGTTTGGGGCAGACAGAGGACACCTGGAGATGGCAGGCTTCTATTTGGAGAGCCCCTGGAGGTAGAGGGGCTATGCTGGGGACAGCCCAGATAGGACTCCAGACTCATACAGATGCCACTGTCATCAGCTGAGGGGGTGTCTTCCTCCTTTACACACTGAGGCATCGTGGTAATGTGAGCAGTAGAGTCTGGCTTTCTATCTCCTCCAGAGATATCCACTTCACTGCCCAGCTCTAAACTAAGGGAATGATCTGGAGCAGAGGACAGAACCCCTGGGGATAGGGGAAGAGGTTGCAGGAAGGTGAAGGGGACAATCTGATCGGTTTTTGTTAAACTTTTGGGGAGATGGCCAATTGGGTTCACTGTGGGGGAGGGCTCTTTGTTAGTCTCCTGGACAGGGGGGGGAGGGGGAGAGATCACACGTGTCATCCAACGTGGCCAAAAGCTCATCTTCATCTGGCATGGTTTCCAGGTCATCCATACCCAACAAGGCATCAAAGTCAAACTCCTTCAGATCCATTTTCTCCAACATCCAATCTGTCCCAGAGAAGGTGACCTCCTTGCCATTGTTAGAGGCACTGACCAACCTATCCACAGCCGGCCATTCAGAGGAGCCTGCCTTAGCCTTGTCACTGGAGCACCCATGAGGTTTGAAGTGCTTGGCCACCTACAGGTAATCATCTAAGAGATCTAGGCTTTCTTCAGCCGCCTACCCCGACTGGTCGAAGGGGGACATCAAGTCCCCTGCCAACACCTCGCTGCTCAGGAAGGTCATCTCAGTCACGTTGTGGGGCTTTGCTGAAATCCAGGAATGTACTTAATTCGCAGGTGTCCTTGTTGGTTACAGCAGTGCTGCTGCTGGATGCTGTGAGAAGCGCCATGGCTTAAGCCGCTGGGAGTTGCCCCTGTAGAGCTTGGTGCTGCTGCTGCCGCTGCAAAGGCCAACTCTGCCAGGGGCACTACTGCCTCTAATACACCATGGGCCGCGGACCCTGCCAGAGGGGGGGAGGAAAAGACGACTGCGGAGGAACCACATTTACAGGCCCCAAATAAACTTCTTTTTTTTTTTTTAGAGACAGAGTCTCACTTTGTCGCCCTCAGTAGAGTGCTGTAGCGTCACAGGTCACAGAAACTTCCAGCTCTTGGGCTTAGGTGATTCTCTTGCCTCTGCCTACCGAGTAGCTGAGACTACAGGCGCACGCCACAATGCCTGGCTACAAAATAAACTTGTTGAAGTCAAGAATCTTTTCATATTCTTTCATTGGTTGTCTGGATCTTGGAGGCATTTTTCTAGAACTAACTATCTGCTTGCTACAGTGGCATTTCAGGAATTCAAAACCAGCAACAGCCCCGGAAATCTAAAAGCAGATAAAAGAGTCAGAAGAAAATGCCTTGGGCATGTATAATAGCAAATCCTAGCACTTTTTCTGACTTGCATAATGAGCCATGGCTTTTATAATTTTGGCCTTGCACATATGTTTCCAAATATCTCTCCATATCTTCCAGGGAATACTTGGCTGGGTTTTACATGAGGTGCATCAGACATTAGTAGGAACACGGGTTACTTCTAGAAGTCACTCTTTTAAGATAGCTTGCCAGAGGAGTAATTCTTTCCTTAAAACAAAATAGGTAGTGACTTCACCTGATGGTCATTATTTCACTTTTTCAAACACATTTACATACCATCTATAAAATGTGAAAGTAGCAAACTGGCCAAAAGTTAACGTCTTGTGAATTACACAGATTCACTGTCCAGTTTCTGCACATTGTGCTTTCCTGATAGCTCCTCTGGAAGCAAGAAAGATGGTGAATTAGATTATAAAGGTTAATTAAAAACCACAAAATGCACATAGGATTAGAAACAAAAGGCGTTGTTCTCAATAGCACCCATGTTCCAGGTGCCAGTAGTCAGGTATCCAGCATAACAATTGTTTCCATAAGAAAGGAAATTAATCGTATCCATGGAGGTGCTCTGTCCTTTCCCATGATGATAATATAAAGAGTGGGTGTGGTCTGACTCCTTTAAACACTCATCTAGAGACAAGAAAAGCTTCTCAAATTAATTTGTGGAAGTCTAAGCTTTCAGAAAACTTCAATTATTTTATTGAAAGTGTGTGTGTGTTGTGTGTATTCAGTAGTACATTTTTTTTTTTTTTTAAGGGACAGGAATTGGCTCTATCACCCAGACTGGAGTGCAGTAGTCAATCACAGCTCACTGCAACTTTGAACTCCTGGGCTCACGTGATCCTCCTGCCTCAGTCTCCCAAGTAGCTGGGACTACAGGCATGTGCTACCATGCTTGGCTAATTTTTTAGTTTTTTTGTAGAGACACTCACTATAGTGACCGGACTGATCTTGAATTCCTGGTCCCATGGAGTCCTCCAGCCTTGGCCTCGCAAAGTGCTGGGGTTTCAGGCATGAGCCAACATACCTGGCCAGTAATAGCATTTTTGAAAACAAGATAATATGCACACACAATAAAAAATTCAAAAGGTATATTCAAGTAGGTGGGAGGGCAATGAAGGAGATAGGTAAATTCACATCTAACAGGTACATTGCACACTTTTGGAGTAAAGACTTAAAATTTTGTCTTAAAATATACAACAGCAGGGCGGTGCCTGTGGCTCAGTGGGTAGGGCGCAGGCCCCATATACCGAGGGTGGCAGGTTCAAATCCAGCCCCGCCAAACTGCAACAAAAAAATAAGAGTTGTGGCGGGTGCCTATAGTCCCATCTACTCAGGAGGCTAAGGGAAAAGAATTGCCTAAGCCCAGGAGTTGGAGGTTGCTGTGAGATGTGTGATGCCACAGCACTTTACCGAGGGAGGGCGATAAAGTGAGACTCTGTCTCTACAAAAAAAAACCCAAAAAACCCCCAGCAAACTATATAACCAAAACATGTGTAACCCTGTAATAGTCTGAATTTTTTTTTTAAGTTATAAAGGGAAAAGTAAATCTTCCTTCCATACTGTCCCCCAGTTCCCCAATGCACTGGTGTCGCCAATTTGTACATTTGTCCGGATATATTCTCTGTCTATACAAGCATGTTCTTATATAATGTCCTAAAACATACTTATATATACATATAGTACTATTATACGCATTCCTTTTTCAATTTCTTCTTAAATCTTTTATTTCAAAATTACCATGTAAATAAAATAAAAATAAATGATCTTATTTTTTCATTTAACAATGAAAATGCTTTCACTTAATTGAAAGCATTCCATATTAGTGCATAATATTCTGCATAATATTCATAATTTATACTATATGGATATATAACTAACCAGTCCTGATATTGATGGATTTTTACTTTTGCAATAGTAGAATCTTTTGCAATTGTTTTACCCTTTTAGAAAGATGGATTTATGTATCACTGAGATATTCAACTGTTATTTATTGAATACATACTAGGTCTAATATAATATGCCTAGCCTCTGTAAACAATAATGAAACTAAGTATATTCCTATATAACTCCTCAACTCCAAATTATCTGGTTATTTTTAGTATGTGTGCTATGGGATTTATATTGTCTATTCCACTTTTGTAACTACCGACTCTTTATCTATTAAAACACGAATCTTGGCCAGGTGCAGTGGCTCATGCATATAATCCCAACACTTTGGGAGGGTGAGGTGGGAGGATCACTTGAGGCCTGGAGTTTGAGAACAGCCTGGTCAATATAGTGAGACCTTGTCTCTACAGAATGTTTTTATAAATTATTCAAGCATGGGGGTGTGCACCTGTAGTCCCAGCAACCTGGGAGGCTGAGGTGGGAGGATTGTCTGAGCCCTGGCATTTGAGGTTCCACTAAGCTATGATTGGGCCACTGTACCCTCCCTACCCTAGGCCACAGAGTGAAACCCTGTCCCCCCCCCCCCAAAAAAAAAATTCAGGCAGTGCCTGTGGCTCAAAGGAATAGGGCACTGGGCCCCATATGCCAGAGGTGGCAGGTTCAAACCCAGCCCCAGCCAAAAACTGCAAAAAAAAAAAAAAAATCTATAAATCTTCCTCCCAGATTTGCTCTACTATGGCAAAATTTGATTTCCATGATGCTGGGCTGGGCGCAGTGGCTCACACCTTTAATCCTAGCATTCTGGGAGGCTGGTGGATGGCCTGAGCTCATAAATTTGAGACCAGCCTAAGCAAAAGTGAGACCCTCCCTCTAAAAGTATCTGGGCGTTGTGGCAGACACCTATAATCCCAGCTACTTGGGAGGGTGAGGCAAGAGAATCATTTGAGCCCGGGAGTCTGAGGTTGCTGTGAGCTGTGACGCAATAGCACTCTATAGGGGGCGACAAAATGAGACTGTGTTTCAAAACAAACAAACAAACAAATTCCTTGATGCTGAATCTTTAATCTATCACTTTGGGGACTACATATCAATTTTCTCTGCAAAGATACACCTGTACTTAATGATAGACTCACAGAATTTCAGAGTTAGAGAAGAACTTTATGATCAGAGAGACCAGCTTCTTCATTTAATCAATGAGGAATGTAAAGCCATAGTCACGTTCTGGCTTATTTTTCTGACACGAAGTTGGTTCAAACTACCTCCCCATCCCTATTTAAAAATCAAAACTGTGACTTTCACTCGAAGCCATGATGAAATAACAGGAACCTGATTCACCTTCTACCTTAACCAACTGAAAAAAGGATGAAGTACATAGACAACGGTTTTTGGAGGTTGGACAACACACAACCCTGGGATGATGATCTCTCCAAGAAGAGAAACAAATGAGGTGAACCTGTAATTGTCTCCAGTTTACCTCCTGGAAAGGCTCCAGGCTACACCACAGGCAAGGGAGACCCCCCCAAAAAAAAATCCTGGCAGTTTTCATGAATTGAAGAGACAAAGGTAAGAATTCAGGGAGGCCTAGGCCTGAATGTGCAGGTAACAGGCACTCAACAACTGCTGTTAACTGTGTCTGTTACCAGCTTGAACTTGGAGGGAGTGTTGGAGATTTGCACAGGTTTCCCCTTCAGTCTTCAGCTGAGTAACTGCAAGCACACATGTGTGAGGAAAGTACCTGAGATCAGAGATAGAGAAACTTGATTGGAAAAATTACTGCCAATCATACAGGAATGGAAATAGTTCACATTTTGGACAGACCAAATGGGAAAACACTGTGATATAGTGGGCATTAGGCTAAGAGGTCATAAAGGTATGGCCTCAGAAAGAGGCCACATTAGCCCTAGACCAAAGGTTGCTCTGCTTCTTCCTAAGTTTAAGGCAAGCCTCAGAAGACTCAAACTATTTCCAAATAACTTAAATTATGTACCAAAACATAACTCAAAAATACATATTGAAAGGAATACAAAAACAAGAACAAAAACTTAGTCTCCAATAATGTGAAATTCACAATACTTGAAATCCAATGAAAGTTACTAAGTATAAAAAAAATTACTAGGTATACAAATAATCATGAAAGTATGACCCATAATAAGAAAAAAGAAAGAATCAATAGAAAACAGATCAAGGCTCGGTGCCTGTAGCTCACGCGGCTAAGGCTCCAGCCACATACACCAGAGTTGGAGACTTTGAATCCAGCCTGGGCCTTCCAAACAACAAGGAAAACTACAACCAAAAAAAATAGCCGAGTGTTGTGGCTGGGGCCTGTAGTCCCAGCTACTCGGGAGGCTGAGGCAAGAGAATCACTTAAGCCCAGGAATTGGAGGTTGCTGTGAGCTGTTGGCACTCTACCCAGGGCAACAGCTTGAGGCTCTGTCTCAAAAAAAAAAAAAAAGAAAGAAAGAAAGAAACAGATCCAGATGTTCCAAAAGCGATAAAATTAGTAGACAAAAACATTAAAACAGCAATTATAACTATGCTCCGAATGTTCAAGGAACTAGAGAAAGATGTGAGTATGTTAAGGGGGGAAAAAAGGTGTTTTTTTTTTTTCTTCTTTTTTCCAAAAAGATCCAAGTTCAACTTCTTAAGATGAAAAATATAATAAATGAGATGAAAACTCAGAATTAGGATGGGCATTATAATTTTTGTCATTAACTTCACAAATGTAAAAATTATATTTTTCATTGGACCTAAAATGTGTTCTTTTTATATAAAAACCTCAAAGCCACATATAAATGTGCATCACAACTATCAATATAGAGTAGGGTTTGCATAGTCAAAATACATTGGCTGCACTTGCTATTGGTATTTATAAAGAATAGAAGCAGCACACAGCATTTTTCTGTATGCAAAACATTGTAAGCCAAGCAAAGTTTCTATTCAGAAGAGTTCAAAGTCCAATGAAAAATAAAAAATTGGAGTCTGTGTACATGCAAAAATTAAGGAAAAAATATTTTTATATGCACTACTCAGGATACATAAAAAGGTAGTGATTTTTAGACTCTTTACAAGATCAATGACGAAGGTCTTCCCGATAATTTGTTGATAAGCTGCAGTCACGACTCTAACCTAAGAACTGTAGGTAAGGAGAAAGGGACAATCCAGGAGGAAACAGAAGTAGGACCAAAAAAGAAACTCTTAGGAAAAGTAGGAACATTTTAAAATGTGAGGACTATGGTTTATGAGTATATAACTCTCTGATAGACACCGAGAAGGTGCTAACAGGAAAATGCAGTTAAATTCAACCAACAGTTGTTGAGTGTTTGTTACTTGCAAGACACTGTAAGAAATGAAACACTATCTCTTCATTCAGAGGCACAAGATGTGATGCAGAAAATGGATCCAGATACATAACTGTAAGTCACATCCATAGCTGCAACAATGAAGACATAACAGCTAAAGAATATAGAGGCATGAAATAACTGGATTTTAGAGTAGTTAAATGAGGGAAGACTTTCCATAAAAGATAACATTTGATTCCAGCAAAAAATGAAAAAGGAATAAAAAATTAAAAAGAGACAGCACTCATAACTCAGTGGGTAGAGTGCCAGCCACATACACCGAGGCTGGCAGATTCAAATCCAGCCTGGGCCAGCTAAAACAACTATGACAACTGCAACAACAAAAATAGCTGGACATTGTGGCGGGCACCTGTCGTCCCAGCTACTTGGGAGGCTGAGGCATGAGAATCACTTAAGCCCAAGAGCTTGAGGTTGCTGTGAGCTGTGACGCCACAGCACTCTGCTGAGGGAGACAGCTTGAAACCCTGTCTCAAAAAAAGAGAGAGAAGAAGTTCTTAGAATTGGGAACATATGAATTTGAATTAGACCACACTGAAATAAGGTGCTGCAGAGTATTCAGCCTGAAATGGTCAGCAAAGAGCTAGAATTTTGGGTTTATGTGCTAGGAATGAGGTAAGGCCTGAAGATAAAAGTAGATATTCTACATCTGTGGGTCTCATTCTTACTGGGAATCATCTGAGGAGCATTTAACAAAATAGATGCCAAGGCCCAACTCCAGATCAATTAGATAAGATTTCTGGGCAATGCCAGAAATCAGTCATAATTGGTGTGTATTTAATCAGATTTAATGGGATTTAATCTGAATTTGTATTTTCAAAGAGTTTTCTATGTAATTCTTAGATGCATCCAGATTAAGAAACACTAATCCTGAGCAAAACAGAAGCAACTAAGAATGAACATTTGGAGATACCAGTATTTACATAAGGCATTGGCTGGTACAGTAGTTTGTTCCTATAATACTAGCACTCCAAGAGGTTTAGGCAAGAGGATCACTTGAGCTTAGGAGTTCCAGATCTGGCTGAAGCAAGAGCAAGACCCCATCTCTACTAAAAATAGAAAAATTAAGTAGGTATTGTGGCAGGTCACTGTAGTCCCAGCTACTCAGGAGGCTAAAGCAGGAGGATCGCTCGAACCCAGGAGTTTGAAGTTGGGCAAGACAGTGAGACTCTTGTCTTAAAAAAAAAATAAATTAAATTAAATTAAAAAATAAAAGAAGGTACTAACAGGAAGAGGACAGAGAGCACAAATAATAAAGAGTGGCAGACAGGCCAGAGTGGCACACACGCTGAGAGCCAAGGCAGATGGATTGCTTGAGCTTAGGAGTTCAAGACCCCCTGAGAAAGAGAGAGACCCCCCCATGTCTATTAAAAATAGAAAAACTAGCCGGGCATCATGATAGGTATATGTAGTCCCAGCTACTTGGAAGGCTAAGGCAAGAGGACCACCTGAGCCCAAGAGTTTGAGGTTGCTGTGAGCTATGATGTCACAGCAGTCTACCCAGGATGACAAAGTGAGACTCTGTCTCAAAAAAAAAGAGAGAGAGAGAGAGAGAAAGAAAAGAGTGGCAGATAAATGTAGAAAGGAGAATTTTTTTTTTTCTTTTGAGACAGAGTCTCCAGCTGTCACCCTGGGTAGAGTACTGTGGTGTCATAGCTCACAGCAACCTCCAACTCTTGGGCTCAAGCAATCCTCTCACCTCAGTCTTTCTATTCTGAGTAGAGATGGGGTCTCACTTTTGCTCAGGCTGGTCTCAAACTTGTGAGCTCAAGCAACCCAACTGCCTTAGCCTCCCAGAGTGCTAGGATTACAGATGTGAGCATCCGTGCCCAGAAAGGAGAATTTTATCCAAGGAGTGGATGCCACGGGGAGGTAGAAGAGGACTGAGAAGAGTCCCCCACATTTGTTAAGGAGAAGGTCATCACTGATTTCTAGGAAAGCAGTTTCAGTAGCCACAGAAGCCAAACTGCATTAGGCAAGGAGTAGATTTTAGGGGAGGAGGGAGACAGTGTATACTACTTTTTAAAGAAGATTGATGCAATAGTTGGGAGACAACAGCCAGTAACTTACAAAGAAAAGAGAGATGGAGAGAAAGTGTTGTTGGATTTTAAGGTAAAGCATATTAGTTGACTAAGGGGAAGGAAACATTAAGGAAAGAGACAATGAAAATGCACAGTAGAGAAGAAGCTACTGGAGAGCAGGCCCTGGGGAGCCAGGAGTGGGTGGCGTCAGATTATCAGTGAAGTCGTCAGCCTAGGAGAGGAATACCAACAGCACAAGCTTATAAAATGAGGAAGTCCAAGCCCTTCTTTTCATAATGAGATGGGAGCAGGGATGATTGGTGAGAGCAAAAAAGGTAGAAAGAAAAGGGAAAAGAGGCACAGAACACTTCTTGAGAGCTTTCCATGTGCTAAGCACCATGGTGAAATTCTACCAAGATACCTCACTCAGTAATTAAACGTGCTTTTCAAGGAAAGATGTCAGATGGAATAAGGAGCAAAAATTAGGCCCATTCTGCCCAATTTCAGCCATCTCCTCTGGTACCATTACTAATTAACGGCCCTTTAAAGCTTGGCTTGTGATTTAAGTTAAGTGCTCATTTCTAGCTGAATAGGAAAAGATTTTTGTTATGATAATATTCCCTTAGTTTAAAGGGAAGAGCTGTAGAAGATCATTTAAGAAAAAGAAAAACCTGAGAACACTCCATTACTGAGGGCAAGGGGAAATGGAGCTTTCAAAAAGATAGTATTTAATAGTCTAAGTTAATGGCAATCAATAAATATATAGAAAGTAGATTTAACCTGCATTTTTTTTTTGAGACAGAGTCTCACTTTGTCACCCTCTGTAGAGTACTGTAGCATCATAGCTCATAGCAACCTCCAACTCTTGGAGTCAAGAGACTCTCTAGCCTCAACCTCCCGAGTAGCTGGGACTATAGGCGCCCACCACAGCACCCAGCTATTTTTAGAGAGGAGGTCTCGCTGTAGCTCAGGCTGGTCTCGAACCTGTGAGCTCAGGCAATATACCTGCCTCAGCCTCCCAGAGTGCTAGGATTACAGGCGTGAGCTATGGTGCCTGGCCTTAACCTGCATATTTTTAAGTTGCTCTTTTGGATGTAAAAAATGTTAATTTTAGATCACAAATCCATCTGGGGCTAGGAGAGTACCTCTCCTTTCCACGATGCCTGGGCCAGTATAGGCTCAGTGGCTGTCAGCTGAGGACTGAGCCACCTACATGGCCTGACCCTCCCATAACGTCTATGACATGTGGTACAGACAAGCAGAACAGCAAACTAGAGGGCTTCAAATTTTCCAGATGGCACATGGGAAACTTGTGACATCAGCTGTCCTTTTCTCTGGGAAACACTTTCTAAAATTGGGCTTGGTAAATTCAGAAGTTGCTGCCAAGGGTTTCCTTCATCACCATCCAAGTAAACCAAGTTGGGAGTGGCAGTAGCTGTAAGGAAAGGAAGGAAACCTGACCCTGCCTGAATGTGCCCTAGGAGACTTCAAATGGATGATTCTTCAGGCTGAAATCCAATGGTAATAGAAGTGGAGGTGAGCTTGCAGAAGGCTGGGAAAGGCTTAGATGACATCTGGGGAGCACCCCTACCTGGCTCTCCACAGCTTGAATCCTCAGCTGCTATAAATTGTCTCTAAAGCTGCCATTAGACCCCTTGGCATAGGCTGCTGAGCTAGCCCTCTAAAAGACTCTATCATTCTATTTCTAGCCCATTTATTATTTATGGCTCGCCTACTGCTATGGTTTGAATGTGTCTGCTCCAAAATTCATGTTGAAACTTAATCCTTATTGTGGTGGTAGTTAGAGGTGGAGCCTTTTATAGGAAGTGATTAAGCCATAAGGGTGGAGCCCTCCTGAATGGATTATTCCCTATAAAAAGGCTGGAGGGAAGTGTCCCAGGCCCTTTTTGTCCTTTTGCTTTCCTCCCCCATTTACCCCTTCTGCAAGGGAGCACTCGCCAGACACTGAGTGCCAGTGCCTTGATCTTGGACTTCTCAGACTCCAGAACTACCAGAAATAAATTTCAATTGTTTATAAAACCCAGCATGTGGCATTTTGTTACAGCCACATAGACACTTACTTACAGAAAACAGATTTGAGATGATCAAGCCTCCCTTTTTTGAAGCCAGCATGCAACCTTTAAGTTCTGTGAAGACTGGATCCTGGTTTATATCACTCAATGACAAGGATCTCAGCTCCAAGCACAGAGCCTGGCATGTGAGGTAGTTAGTACTCACAAGGTATTTACTGAATATTTGAACTGTATTTATATTATACTGCTTTCTTATGATTCTTGTGATGTTATTTTTATTTGTTTAAAAACTTTCTTGGCTCAGCACTGTAGGTCAGCAGCAAGGGTGCTGGCCACATATACCAGGGCTGGTGGGTTCGAACCTGGCTCAGGCCTGCTAAACAACAATGACAAATGCAAAAAAAAAAAAATAGCCAGCCATTATGGTGGGCGCCAGTAGTCCCAGCTACTTGGGAGGGTGAGGCAAGATAATCGCTTAAGCCCAAGAGTTTGAGGTTGCTGTGAGCTGTGATGCCACGGCACCCTATTAAGGGTAACATAGGGAGACTCTGTCTCAAAAAATAACATAAAATAAAATAAAAACTTTCTTGTACTAGCCTGAGCAAGAGCAAGACCCCGTCTCTACTAAAACTAGGAAAATCAGCAGGGCACTGTGGTGCATGCCTGTTGCCACTGCTGCATGGGAGGCTGAGGCAAAAGTATCTCCTGAGCCCAAGAGTTTGAGGTTGCTGTGAGCTATGATGCTACAGCACTCTACCAAGGGTAATAAACAAATAATCAAAGCAAAAAAACAAACAAAAAACACTCTTGTGAAGTTTTTTTTTTTTTAAGTTTTTAAAAATATTGCCCTATTTATTCATGATTTTTTTTTGAGACAGAGTCTCACTATGTTGCCCAGGCTGGTCTCAAACTCTTGGACAAAATCCATTCTCCCTCTGCAGCCTCCTGAGTAGCTAAGATAACATGCCACCATGCCTGCCCAGCTCTTTTTCATTATTCTTTACGTGGAATAGTCAAAGGAAAAATTTGATGCTATAAGGAAGAATCATTAAGTAGATACACAAATGTTTCTCCAATCTCCCAGTTGACTTATTTTATTTTATTTTATTGAGACAGGTCTTGCTACAGCTCAGGCTGGTCTTGAACCTGTGAGCTCAGGCAGTCCACCTGACTCGGCCTCCCAGAGTTACAAGTGCAAGCCACACTCTGGACAGTGAACTTATTTTACCTATAGTGTTCTAACAGTAATGCTCAGAGAGGGGTATTAATTTGAAACCTTAGGACTTTCATTCCTCTGCTTCTGAAAATAAATAACTTTAGGGTGAAATTTGTTATGGCTTGAAGGCTTTAAGGGGAGACATCACCAGGCATTTATTTATTGCGTTTCTTTTTTTAAATGTTTTTTTTGTTGTTTGTTTGTTGTTTGGGATTCATTGAGGGCACAAAGAATCAGGTTACACGGATTGCATTTGTCAGACAAAGTCCCTCTTTTAATTGTGTACCACCCCCAAAAGGTGTTTATCCTCCATTTCCCCCAGAGTTTTATTTGTCTTATTCTAAAACAGGGGTCCTCAAACTTTTTAAACAGCGGGCCAGTTCACTGTCCCTCAGACCGTTGGAGGGCCAGACTATAGTTTACAAAAAAAACTATGAACAAATTTTCTATGCACACTGCACATATCTTATTTTGAAGTAAAAAAACAAAACGGGAACAAACACAATCACACTGCCCCATGTGGCCCACGGGCCATAGTTTGAGGACCCCTGTTCTAAAAGTTTAAAATAATGACAAAATCATACTAGAACCCACACCTTTGGCTTTATTGCACATCTCATCCTGCTTAACCGTTAGCCACTGGCCCTACATTCTCAGTGGCTGAGATTATGGAAGATCAGCTTGAAACAAACGTCAGCTATGTCTTAACCTCTTTCTTAGCAGCTCCCCTTCTTAATTCATGATCATAGCAGCTTGATAGAGTGACTCCTAAAGTATAATAACAAGAACAGTAAGGTTAATTTTATATAGGATCTTTCGTGCATTTAGCTCCATTACAAAATGCGTTGCCAGCTTAAGAACTGTAGAATTACAGTGCAGTGTTACTGAATTAAATAATAAGTAACAGCTGATACTAATAATTAGCTTAATTTAGGGCCCAGCAGAACTGTCACAACTGAGGTGGCTCTCCACCGCCCCTCATCCTTCTCTTTCCCTTCTCCCCCCTCCTTTGGCACCAGCAACCAAGGGAAGTGCTGAGATTGTCATATGACTCATCACCGTGTCAAGTCACTTCTTACACTCTGTGGCTTTATAACCTTATTAGATCAAGAATTTCCAACCTTTTTGAAGTTGCATCACCTCATCACTGTTTAATTTCACAACTGCTTCTCCTGATGTCATGCATTTGGTGGGACGAGCACACCAGGATAGATTCAAATCTCTTGAGAACTTGCAACAGCCTCGAAAAGGCTCTTGCTTTTTACAAAATAGAGGTTGACAATTCCTTGTACAGAGGGTCCTCCTCTCCACTTAAGCCAAAGGATTGATTAGAAATCAAACACGTCAAGGCCATACTGGGGTCACATGGCAGAAAATGGGAATGACTTTTTCCATTGCCATGGCTTTTCCATGGACATCTGACCTCACTGATAGTTGGACAGGATTCAAGAATACTATTTCATAAACCTGATCTTAAACCCATGCAGCTTGAATTTAACACAGATTCCCCCTTTTATCACACTTATTAATCACTTGCCTCCCCATTTACTGACTTTTAGCCTCCATCCTGGAACCAGAATATGAGCTTTTCCTACAATCCTACCTGATGACCAAACTCTCTAGGTCCACCAAAGCTGCACCTTCTGGAAGATGCACTCTTGGGAGCCACAGGGAGTTTGGACCTCAAGGCTTTTTATATTATCTGCGTAGGATGTAGGATCATTGTCAGGGTGTCCTCTATAGTCTGACGATTCTGCCAATTTAGGATGAAATGTATCTCAATAACATTCCAAGCTGGGGCAGGGGCCGAGAGCAGGAAGCAGCAGTAACATTTTATGCACCTTTTATTATTGCATAAAAGTGATTAACTGGCAATTTATTACTATGTTAAGACATCAAAACAATTAAAATGAACATAAAAACCTAACATTGCCAGGCTCTTCCGGCCTACCGGAGACTAACTGACATATCCATCTTCTTCCCTCTCACATGAAACTCCTCACAGGAGCTCACTTTTTCCTCTAACACCTCCCCTACAGGTGACAGAGGGACTTAGGTCTGAGTCCCATTAAACTTGCAGGGTGTTTTGTTTTGTTTTGTTTTTTTGTCAGGGGAAGCGATTTCTTAGTTTTCCTGAAGAGGAGCTTATCCGCTCTGAATCAGTGCTGTTTAACTGTGGCCCAAACCAAGAGATATTTCTAGTTCCTGCCTCTAAGTCTACCACCACCATGAAGTTCTGATTTTATTTGGCTGATACTAAAATCAGGTTTACAATGTTGTAGTTTGCTCCATCTCTCTCTATCAAAACAGAAGCCTTCCTGACAACTTTCTTTGCATTCCCACTGCCCTGTAGTATCTGCTGCAGAAATAATTAATTGTGGAAAAGCATGCTAGACAAATAGAACTGGAAATGGCCTTCTGCAAAACATTCTTTTGTTTTACCCTATGCTTTCCATAACAAATCAGACCTTTTAGATTTTTTTTTTTTTTTTTTTTAGGCAATTCTCACTCTATTGCCCTGGGTTGACTGCTGTGGCCTCGTCATAGCTCATAGGAACCTCAAACTCCTGGGCAAGAAATCCTCCTCTGGTCAGGCGCCATGGCTCAGACCTGTAATCTCAGCCCTCTGGAAGGCCGAGGTGGGTGGATTGCCCTGAGTTCACAGGTCCCAGACCAGCTTAAGCAAGAGCAAGACCTTGTCTCTAAAAATAGCCGGGCCCTGTGGTGGGCACTTGTAGTCCCAGCTACTCGGGATGCTTAGGCAAGAGGATCACTTGTGCCCAAGAGTCTGAAGTTGCTGTGAGCTATGATGCCATGACACTCTACCAAGGGCGACAAAAATAAATAAATAAATCCTCCTCCATCAGCCTCCCAAGTAGCTGAGACGATAGGCACACACCACCACATGAGGCTAGTTTCTCTATTTTTAGTAGAGATGGGGTCTTGCTGTTGCTCAGGCTGTTGGTTTTTTTGTTTGTTTGTTTGTTTTGAGACAAAGCCTCAAGCTGTCACCCTGGGGAGAGTGGCGTGGCATCACAGCTCCCAGCAACCTCCAACTCCTGGACTCAGGTGATTCTCCTGCCTCCGCATCCCAAGTAGCTGGGACTACAGGTGCCTGCCACAACGCCAGCTATTTTTTGGCTGCAGCTGTCACTGTTGTTTGGTGGGCCCAGGCTGGATTCAAACCCGCCGGCTCAGGTGTATATGGCTGGCACCTTAGCCACTTGAGCCACAGGTGCTGAGCCATCAGGCTGTTCTTGAACTCTTGAGTTCAAGCAATCCACCCTACTTGGCCTCCCACAGTGCTAGGATTGCAGGTGTGAGCCCACATCTTAAATCAAAATGTGTCCCAAATCTCTCTATAGGATTTAGACAACAGGCAATGTCTGACAAATCTGAGTTGGAATACCTGTAACACTACTTAGTTGCTGCCAGGTTTTCTGAGCCTCTCTTATCATCTATACCATGCAAACAAGTTCAGTGAGAGCTGTTAGAATTCTTGCCCCATTGTTGCTATTTTTTTCCATTTCTTGATTATGGTGATTATCAGCCAGAATTGTATTGCCTACAGTATTTGCCACATGTAGCAACTAGTTTGATTATAATGACGTGAGTAGGCAGAAAATAATTTTTTGGAAATGATCAGACTATCTCTGAAATGTTCTGAGCTCATCTCAGAGGGTGTGTCTGAGGAACTAGACACATAGGGTTCTCAGACCTTATGGAGCCGTGGGACTCCTCACCTTCCACTTACCCAGTGACCTCCCTGTTCCTGAGTATTTTTATTAGTGATTTAAGAGGTTTTGCAAGCCAATTACCATGAGCAAACAACACTGATTATAAAGAAATAAACAACAGTAAACCTTCCCTCATCTAAATTCATTGCTCTGAGGCACAGATCTGCAGGGAACAGTGAGGTCTGCAACTCATAGTTGGTTAAGACTAAAGATTTATAGGCACTCTCATCCTGGTTTGGGAAGCCAGCAGCACCAACATACCAAGTCTAGAAAGGCAGAGAACCCAAACCAAGTTCACCTTCAGTCTTTCTGGGAACAGAGTTGAAAAGGAAGAAGAAAATCAGAGAAAAATCCTGTGTTTGTCCAAATACCTTTTCCCCAGGATATTTGAGTATACATTACCGACAATTTCTCAGCCAGGTATATTAATAAAATAAATGGAAAAAAAAATCATTATTATCCAGTTAAACATGGCAGATTGAACACTTACATTTATCTCTATTCTCAAAAAACAAATTCAGCAAAGAAATTTTTAAATGACATAAACCCATAAAAGCAAAAAGAACTCTAGACAAAGACACACAAATGAGAGAAATAACCAGCCTGGGCAAGAGAGCCACTCTCTGTCCCCTGGGCCAGGCACTCTGGGAGGCCAAGACGGGTGGATTGCTTGAGCTCACCAGGGTATAAGCAGGTTGAAGAGGGGGAAATGACTTAAGGGAGACCAGCCTGAGCAAAAGCAAGACCCCATCTCGAAAAACAGCCAGGCATTGTGGTGGGTGCCTGTAGTCTGAGATACTTGGGAGGCTAAGGGGAGAGAATCACTTGTGCCCAAGAGTTTGAGGTGGCTGTGAATTATGACACCAGGGCACTCTACCAAGGGTAACAAAGTGAGACTGGAACAAAAGAAAAGAAAGAAAGGGAGGGAGGGAGGGGCATAGAGAGAGAAAGAGAGAAAGAAAAAAAAAAAAATCAGCTAGGTATTGTGGCAGGTGTCTATAGTCGCAGCTACACAGGAGACTAAAGATCACTTCAGCCCAAGAGTTCGAAGTTGCTGTGAGCTATGACACCATACCACTCTACCGAGGGCAACAAAATAGGACTGACTCAAGAAACAATAAAATAGGCTCAGCACCTGTAGCACAGTGGTCCCATGTCAGGTGGCCAGATTTAGTAAATAAAAACACAGATGCCCAAATAAATTAGCATTTTAGATAAACAATGAATAGTTCCTTTTATTTAGGACATTTTTATATTTTTTATATTTTATATGTACTTATATTTATTTAAAATTTGAATTTAATTGGACATCCTACATTTTATTGGGAATCTCTAACCCCTACTCCAAATTCTAGTTGACTTTTTACTACCTCATTCTCATACGGAAAAGAAAGCTCAGAACCACTAGGTATGTGACGAAAGCCTCCAGTAGGGAAGACAGAGGCTAAACCACCTCATAGTACAAAGAAACCCCGAAGAAAGAAGGAAAGAAGCAGAAGAGAACTAAACAAACTGGAATTATTATCATCAGAGAGATAAAAGAAAGTTGCTCCGTAAAACAAGAGCAGTGTCCTATTTTTTAAAAAAGCAGAAGAGAAACAGAAAGTCAAATACCTCATGTTCTCCCTTATAAATGTGTACATGGACAAATGTATACAATGAGCTAAATAAAATGTACACCTGGACACAGAGTGTGGAATAACAGATGCTGGGACTTGGACCGTGAGAGGGTGGAAGCAGGATGAGGAGTGCGAAACAACTTAAGGGGCACTATTCAGGGGAAGGCTACACCAAAAACCCAGGCTTCACAGTTATGCACTGTATTCATGCAACAATACCGCACTTGTACCCCATAAATCTATAAAAATAAAAAACAGATTTTTAAAAAATGAAGGTAGGGAGGGTGGGAAAGAAGTTCTGCAAATAAGATAACTGAAAACATGAGTATAGAAATTTAAAATGTACTAGAAGGATTAGAAGATAAAAAGAGGAGTCCAGGTCTGGGATGCTGAAAGTGGGTGGGATGTGTGGTGGGGGAATGCCCCAGCACCAGGCATCAGAGGCCTGATGGGGAGAGAATTTGTGCAGGGAGGAGGTGGCAGTGGAGACAGGAGCTTACTTATGTATGGAGGATTGATCAAACATGTAAATAAATTCTAGACAATGGGGGCCAGGTTCCCACAGCCAAGATAAGAGGTACAAATACAGAAAGAAAGAAAACTGAGATACACTCTGTGGTGTTGGGTTAGAATCAGAGGTATGGCTGCAAACTCACGGTTCTAACCTAGGAGTGGTAGAGACATAAATGTATGCCTGTCCCTATGTGCACAATATATTTCTGTGCTCTACCCTTGGAGAGAGCTCAGGAACAGTGATGCCCTCATCTAAGCACAACTAGATCTTGCTTCTACATATAATTGTCCACCAGGGCTCTTTGGGGAAATGGCTGATTCCTGGGCTGGGCCAGAGAAAGTACAACATGAGGCTAGAAAATATTTTGCATCAGAAAATAAAAAGTGCTTAAAGAATGATGGTGACATGTCAATCCCTCTTGACTAAGCCGACAGGCTCAAAAGTTCCAGACCAGCCTGAGTCAGAGCCAGACCTCATCTCTAAAAATAGCCAGGCATTGGGGTGGGTGCTTATAGTCTCAGCCACTTGGGAGGCTGAATAGCTTGAGCGCAGGAGTTTGAGGCTGCTGTGAGCTGTGACACCATAGCACTGTACCACCACAGCACTGTACCAAGGGGGACAAAGTGAGACTCTGTCTCAAAAAGCAAGCAAACAAACAAAAACACCCCCCCCATAGTAAGTTTGATAAGAAATGGGATATTTGTAGTTTCTAAGTAACTGTCCACTAAATACTTTTTTTTTTTTTTTGGTAGAGACAGTCTCACTGTACCGCCCTGTGGGTAGAGTGCCATGACGTCACACGGCTCACAGCAACCTCCAACTCCTGGGCTTACGTGATTCTCTTGCCTCAGCCTCCCAAGCAGCTGGGACTACAGGCACCCCACAATGCCTGGCTATTTTTTTGTTGCAGTTTGGCCAGGGCTGGGTTTGAACCCGTCACCCTCAGCATATGGGGCTGGTGCTCGACTCACTGAGTCACAGGTGCCGCCCATGCCCACTAAATACTTTTAATTATGAAATAACTAGCTTGTAATTTTCAAAAGTATCAAGATCATGTAAGTCAAAGAGACTGAGAAACTCTTCTAGACTGAAGAAGACTAAAGATATTATTGAGACTAGTGTTAGAGCTTGAATGGGATCTAAGTATGGGATGAGAAATGCATCAGTTTACAGCTGTCTTGTGGGTTTTGTAGATTATATGTCCTTGTTTGTAGGAAACACACTAAAATTTGGGGGCTGGGGATGATAGGGCATCATATCAACAATTCATTCTCAAATACTTGAGGAGAAAAAACCCCTCTCCTTGCAGTTTTCTGAAAGTGTGTGATTGTTTTGTAGGACATTATGTCACCCCTAAATATGCCATTTTGCCATAAGGATTATTTAAAGGTGAAGACAACTGATGAACAGCAGTCAAAAAGCTCTCTGCCCACCCCTCCCAGACACTCATTTGTCTAAAAGAAGTTTTACACTCTTACTTATGGGAGACTGTTGGCCTAGAGATAGCACTGCGAGGACTCTGGGTAATAAACCTCACTAAAAAAAAGCACCCTTACCTTCCTGGGTATATTTACCTTCCCCCAGTCTGCTGCCTCTAAAAGCCTCATCCCGTTTTCCTTTGTCTAGTCATTTCGATACATATTGTTCTTTGTTCAGTTGCTCACTAAGCCCCAAATTCTAACCACCCCCTGCGAATTACTCATCTCTGAGTTTCTTCTGCAGGCTGCATATGTTAATAAACTTGTATTTTTTTCTTGTTAATCTGGTTTTTGTCAGTTTAATCCTCAGGGCTCCAGCTGAAGATTCTAGGCAAATAGAGGAAAAAGTTTTTTTACTCCCCTACACTTCCTTTTTTTTTTTTTTTTTGTAGAGACAGAGTCTCACTTTACCGCCCTCGGTGGAGTGCCGTGACATCACAGGACTCACAGCAACCTCTTGGGCTTCTGTGATTTTCCTGCCTCAGCCTCCCGAGCAGCTGGGACTACAGGCGCCCACCACAACTCCTGGCTATTTTTTGGTTGCAGTTCAGCCGGGGCTGGGTTTGAACCCACCACCCTCGGTATATGGGGCCGGCGCCCTACTCACTGAGCCACAGGCGTCACCCTCTTTTTTCTTTTTTTTAATGAAACTTTTTTCTTTATTATTATTATTATTATTATTATTTTATTGGCCGATTTATTGGCTGGGGCTGGGTTTGAACCCGCCACCTTCAGCATATGGGACCAGAGCCCTACTCCTTTGAGCCACAGGCACTGCCCTACCCTACACTTTCAAAAAAACAAAAAAATACATCATATAGTTATGATAATGAAATGGGCTAATGTATAAAAAAAAAAAGACTAAGTATGTTATAAGGCAGTGGTTTCCTGTCATTTGGATTTAATGGTCCAGCAGAACCTATTTTTTTTTTTAAATGGAAAGAATATCGCAAGAGAGTTGGGCTGCCTATCACTGTCAGCCAATATGCAGAGATGGGGATAGGTCTACCAAATTTTCTTTCTTTCTTTCTTTCTTTTTTTTTTTTGAGACAGAATCTCACTATGTTGCCCTTGGTAGAGTGCTGTGACGTCACAGCTCACAGCAGCCTCCAACTCTTGGGCTTATGTGATGCTCTTGCCTCAGGCTCCCAAACAGCTGGGATTACAGACGCCCGCCACAACACTCGGCTTTTTTTTTTTTAGTTGTCGTTGTTTGGCAGGCCCAGGCTGGATTCTAACCCGCCAGCTCTGGTGTATGTGGCTGGTGCCCTAGCTGCTGAGCTACAGGCACCGAGCCAGGTCTACCAAATTTTATTAATCAGAAGGCCACCAATTCTGGAGAACAGTGAAAGTAGTCTCTCCAAGACTGTTCTGTTTTTCCATTTCCAAAACCACAGTTTTATACATGAAAGTTCAAAGTAGGCAAGGCGCAGCGGCTCGTGCCTATAATCCCAGCACGATGGCCTGACCCTGAGCAAGACCCCATCCATAAAAATAGCCGGGCGATGTAGCAGGCGCCTGTAACCCCAGCTACTCGGGAGGCTGAGGCAGAAGAATCACTTAAGCCCAGGAGTTTGAGGTTGCTAAGGGCTATGACGCCACAGCACTCTACCAAGGGTGACCAAGTGAGGACTCTGTCTCAAAAAAAAAATTTTTCAACGTAAAGTAAAAACCATGTTAATCTTTATCTTAAACCACAATAATCAGCATAACCCATGACCCAAAACATTCTGATTCAAAAGTTAATCTCCTAAATCAATTGTCCTAAACTACGCAAAACATACACTTTTTAAAGTTAAAGTTGAATTTACAAAACAGTAAGAATGGGGGACATGAGGTGAAGGTCACTTAGAGCCTAAACCAACCAGACCAGCTGTGTCAAGTTGGCCCTAGCCTGACTGGTTCCATCTTATTTTCACTACATGTACTTTCTTTCCTTTTTTTTTTTTTTTTTTTGAGACAGAGTCTCACTTTGTTGGCCCTAGCCTGACTGGTTCCATCTTATTTTCACTACATGTACTTTCTTTCCTATTTTTTTTTTTTTTTTTTTTTTGAGACAGAGTCTCACTTTGTTGCCCCAGTAGGGTGCTATGGGGTCACAGCTCACAGCAACCTCAAACTTGTGGCTCAAACTCTCTTGTCTCAGCCTCCCAAGTAGCTGGGACTACAGATTCCCACCACAACGCCTGGCTATTTTTAGAGATGAGGTCTCCCTCTGGCTCAGGCTAGTCTCGAACTTGTGATATCAGGCAATCTACCTGCCTCAGCCTCCCAGAGTACTAGGGTTACAGGCGTGAGCCACCACGCCCGGCCTACTACATGTACTTTCATTATCATCTTTTAGCCACATGATGACCTTACAAAGAACAAAACTACTATAAATCACCATTGTTTCATGAATGATTATTTCTTTAAGGGGCATCTTACTTTGGCAGAGACACCATCTCAACATTTAAAAATTGTGTACATTTGTCTCTAAGAAAAATTCAGCACACCATTCTTATTATTTTACCACCACACCAACTTACGAAAGCTTCTTCATGAACCAGGCTATGTCTGCATATTTGGGGCTCAGTCTTCCCTCTTTTCCTGCCTAAAAGTCTTCACTGTCCAATATGGTAGTGTTGCAGGAAGACAAGGCCCAGTAGATTTCACACATTGTATTTAAGGGGAAAAAGGAAAAAAAAAAAAAATGAAATAAGAGGAAAAAGGCTTTTATTCAGTCGGAGGAGCAAATGCATAGAAGAATTCAAAATGGCCTTGCTCCCTAACTGGCTTAGTCTTTCCCTTTTTATCTCCAGTCAAGAAGTTCCAACCCACAGGTACCTTTCTCACTGGACAGTTTGAATCAAGTGGGAGAAGCTGTTCCAGCCCCCACAGAACTATAAGATTTCACAGAAGTGGAAATTTCCAGGTCCCAGGAAATTAAGTCTACAAATTCCTAAGAGCTGAGTCCCCACGGAGAGGATGTATCCTTGAGGTCTCCTTGAGAAGACCTCTGTTCTCTTAGACCTCACCCTTCCCAGGTATCCTTTCTTTGTAGCTGCTAGCCACATGTGGCTATTGGGCACTTGAAATGCAGGTTGTCCATTTTAAAATGTGCTATAAATGGGTAGTGCCTGTGACTCAAAGGAATAGGGCGTCGTCCCCATATGCTGGAGGTGGCGGGTTCAAACCCTGCCCCGGCCAAAAACTGCAAAAAAAAAAAAAAAACCCAAAAAACTTAAAATGTGCTATAAATGTAAAACATGCATATATTGGATTTCAAAGACATAGTATGAAAAAATGTGAACTATCTCAATAATTTTTTTGCTGATTACATGTTGAAATACTAGTATTTTGAATATATTAGATTAAACATGTTATTAAAATTAATTTCACCTGTTTCCTCTTACTTTTTATAATGTGGCTTCTAGAAAACTTTGAATTACATATGTGGCTTCTATTATATTTCCACTGATCACTAAACACATTGCTCTAAGGATACTCTCTTTCCCAAATCAGTTTGTAAGCTTTTGCTTATGAAGAGTTGGGAGAGGAAGAGAAATAGGATTGGAGAGGTAGGAGCAAAGAGAGAGGGGAAATAAACATATGGCCAGAGTATTGGGGACAATTTAGGGGATTTGGTGAGTAAAAGCTTCTGCCAGATGCAGATTAAGGAGAAAGAAGGGAATTTAAGAAGCGTCCTCTGGGTTATGAATCTGCTTCCCTGCAGAGTTCTCTTAGAGATGAGATGCATCTCTAACGATTGGAATGCACGCTTGGTTTCTTCTTTGCTCCCGGATTACCTTCCTTCATTACTATTCTGGGTAACTCAGCCCCCTGAGGACCTCAGGATTTCTTGGGGTTACTTTATTATTCTAAGTTTTCATTAAATTAGTCCACAAAGCTCTGTAGGACTTTTGTTTTCATTCTTTCCACCCTTCCCTTTGGGGTAACAGTGGCCCACGGAGCTGTCCTTCCACTGAGGCTTTCTTACTCTCCAGGCTCTTGCTTAAGGAGGAAGAGTCATTTGCTTAGAGGGATGCCACTTCCTTTCCATCCTCATATTAGTCATTCAGGCCTTCCCTTTACATGTCCTCTGAGGCACAAGGGTAGACGCAGGAGAAGAGACAGGTAATACCCACGGCAACCCTTCTAACCAACTCCAAGACAAGCTCCGAATCTGGGGAAGATTCAGTCCCTACAAAATACGTAATTGCTCCAGGACACACAGCTTTTCTCCCTTCCATTTCCCTTTTCTTCAGCTCTTCCCTTTCCTCTAAATGTCCTTTTCCAGTCCTCCCTAGCACACGCCTTCCTCTCCCTCCCTTCTTACAGAAAAAGTCTATATTGTCTTTAGAATCATATAGTGTAAATTGGACCAATTTGGTACTTCTCCTTAGGGTATTACATTTTAAACTTTTTAAATGGCTGTAGAATGAAAACCTGTTAAAGAGAAGTTCAAGCCAGGCACAGCGGCTAACACCAGTAATGCCGGTACTTTAGCAGTTTTGGCTGGGGCCGGGCTTGAACCTGCGACCCCCAGTATATGTGACTGGTGCCTACTCCTTGAGCTAAAGGCGCTGCCCAATGCGGGCACTTTTGGATACCAAGGCTGCAGGAATGAACATCACTTAAGTCCAGGAGCTTAAGACCAACCTGTGCAACAGAGCAAGATCCTATCTTGTAAAAAAAAAAAAAAAAATCATTGATTTTTCCAAAGCGTAGTTGGAAAGTCCAGGATATTTTGAAGGGTGAGAGTCTTTTCCCGGGGCTCTAAAATATAAAACCATAGTAAGCTGCTTAATTTCATTAGATAAGGTAGGCCTCTTAGGATTCTTCTCTGACAGATCCTTTGGATCATTTTGCCACTATTAACCAAACTGATGCTTTGAAAAGGGGCACAGAGCTGTGGCAGGGTATTCACCAAACACTTCTGGTGGGCTTGGTGGGTTGTTGTGTATATACATCAACAGGCTGAGGCGGGAGGATTGAAGGGATAACCTATAATTACATTATTGTGGTCAGAACATAAGACTCTTCTCTGTTTAAAATAATAAGAACAAAAGCCATTTGGGAAAAAGCTTGAGTAACAGTTTTCTGATGTGCAATTTTTCGGAGATCTATTTATTCAAGTCTCAGCCCAAATGTCACTTTCTCAGAGATGCCTTTCCTGATGCTCTGTCTATATTAGCAATTACCCGACCCCATTCACTCTACATAATACTATATTGTCTCTTTTTCTTTATAATATTTTCTATTATATGGGGCAGCGCCCGTAGCTCAGTAGGTAGGGTGCCAACCATGTGCACCGAGGCCAGCGGGTTCAAATCCTGCCTGGGCTAGCTAAAACAACAACGGCAACAACAACAAAAAAAAAATAGCTGAGCATTGTGGTGGGTGCCTGTAGTCCCAGCCACTTGGGAGGCTGAGGCAAGAGAATCACTTATGCCCAAGAGTTTGAGGTTGCTGTGAGCTGTGATGCCACAGCACTCTACCCAGGGTGACAGCATGAGACTCTGTCTTAAAAAAAAAAAAAAAAAAAAAATATATATATATATATATATATATATATGTATTTTCTGTTATATCTCCTTGTTCACTTACTATCTTTCTCATTAGAACATAAACTCATAAAGATAGAAACCTGTCTGTCCTGTACTGTCTCTCCAGTGCTTGACACATATTAGATACTCAATAATGATTTGTTGAATGAATGGGGGTGGGAGAGAGAGAACACAAAAGGGAAAAATTGTGAGGACTTAGGAGGGCAATCATGCCCCTCTTTGCTCTTAGAGGGGCAGGGTAACAGCAAATGCGCAAAATGCTTAATGAAGCCATAAGCCAGTGGTTCTCAACCTGTGGGTCGCGACCCCTTTCACAGGGGTTGCCTAAGACCATCCTGCATCTCAGATATTTACATTACGATTCATAACAGTAGCAAAATTACAGTTACGAAGTAACAACAAAAATAATTTTATGGTTGGGAGTCGCCACAACACAAGGAACTGTGTTAAAGGGTCGCGGCGTTGGCATCCGGAAGGTTGAGAAGCACTGCCATAAGCCATTGAAGATCTTACTGATAGGCTGCTCAAAATATCTAAAAGAAAAGGATAGTGTGCTATCACTGGAAATGAGACTCCCATTATTTTGTTTCTTACTGAATGTGGCCATAAAGGGGAGAATACTTTAGGAAAGTTTTTTGCCAAAAGGATTAGAATAGAGTAAAAGGGAAAAGATTAATGTGAAGTTGATCACTCCAAACTTCAAAAGATACATTCCGTACCTGGGAACACAGCCAAAGCGTGTGGGTGGGTGTGTACTGCAAGCCCTTGGGTGCCGGCCTGGTTCACAAAGAGACACATGCAAATGAGTGCGACCCAGGAATGATGTGACCGTGGAAAGTGAAGTTGATGGGACCGTTAATGATACAGATGTACCTAGATTGCAAGGAGGAGTTGGGCCTACTAGGATGGTCACCCCAGATCCCATTTTGGCATGGTTTCAGACAGAAATGTGTATGGTCCTGTAGCACTCTGTTCAGAAAGGCGTAAACATACATGAGCCTATCCGGACCAATTACACAAAAGGCAGGTTACCTGGAAGTGTCTAGAAGGGTTGGGGCAAGTGGGCTGTAGGCTGGAATCAGCTCCATTGATGCAAGAGAATGCTGAAGGGGAGGAAAGCACCTTGCCTGGGCATGAGCTCTTCACTTTTCAGAGTGGCAATGACTGTTATCTTGTTGCACTCCTATTTCAAACAAACCGTGAGGTCACAAGGGCAGTTATTGTTTTAAAAGGCATTCATAAATGAGGAAGCTGAAGCATAGTCTATGGCTTGTCCGGAGTCAACTTACTAAAAATAGTAGGAGAACCAGTGCTAGCCCTCGCCCCTGGTTTCTTTTCTTTTCTTTTCTTTTCTTTTTTTTTTTTTTTGAGACAGTCTCATTATGTCGCCCTCAGTAGAGTGCCATGAGTCATAGCTCACAGCAACCTCCAACTCTTGGGCTCAAGCGATTCTCTTGCCTCAGCATCCCAAGTAGCTGGGACTACAGGCGCCCACCACAATGCACGGCTATTTTTCAGAGAAGAGATTTCGCTCTTGCTCAGGCTGGTCTCGAACCTGTGAGCTCAGGCAATCACCTGCTTCGGCCTCCCAGAGTGCTAGGATTACAGGCATGAGCCACCGCGCCCAACCTCTCTACCAGGTTTCTAAAAATGCCACCCCGTGCATCAGAACCATCTAGGGAGGATGCTCAAAATGATCCACCATAGGGGAGGAAAAGTATTTTTTCCTCCCATCCTTCTGAGTCTTTGGCTATGGCCTCTATAACCCAAAGATAGACTCCGGAGAGAAAAGTATACACATTTATTTAATATGTATAAGTCCCACATACATAGTGGACTTCAAAATGAAGACTCAAAGAAGCAGTTAAACCTGAGTGGTTTCTATGCTAGGTTTGATGAAAAGTTGAAGAGCCATGGAGAAATGTGATGGGAAAAAACAAAGGTGTGAGCTGAGTGTAGTAAGATGGGGGAAGAGCAAGGCCTATTAGTTCAGAGTCCTCTCTGTGTCTCTC
>CAUYPK010004171.1:0-21929 GCA_963574355.1 Loris lydekkerianus | reverse complement strand
AAAAAAAAACACACACTCCACAATTAATGGTAAAACAAACAAAAAAAAAAAAAAAAAAAAAAAAAAAAAAAAAAAAAAAAAAAGGCTAGCAATAACCTTAAGGTACAACTTACAGCTTGTTGATGAATTAGTGAATTAACCACTCCAGTGAGCTTGCTAAGTCAACTTATTATATGCTTCGGAAGGTAATGAATTTATGTCCAGTAGATATCAATCGCAGTTCACTTGTTCATTTAGGTGTATTGAAAATTTGTAAATGAATGGCTGGGAGTTTTAGGTGCTGGTCTAATATATGTTCTGTTATTCCCTTTGATATTTTGCTCAGCTAAAAGTCTAGATTACCCTCAGCTCTTCCATTCAGCTACATGTGGGCATGTGACTTTTTTCTTTCTCATGACTGTCACCTGATGCCACAGTATCAGTGGTATAAGGTGTGGTATCTGGTGTTAGAATGTCCTCGCTGGACAGTTTCTTTACTATAAGTTTGATTATAATTCCTTGTTCTGATCCATTCTCTAAGGCTAGTTTTCTAATCTTATAGGTAATTTTATGAACTACACATTACCCTGTCAATACATTTCTTTTTCTTTTCTTTCTTTCTTTTTTTTGAGACAGTCTCAAGCTGTCACCCTGGGTAGAGTTCTGTGGCATCACAGTTCACAGCAACCTTCAACTCCTGGGCTCAAGCGATTTTCCTGGCTCTGTTTCCCAAGTAGCTGGGACTACATGTGCCCACCCAAGGCCCCAGCTATTTTTTGGTTGCAGCTGTCGTTGTTGTTTGGCGGGTCTGGACTGAATTCGAACCCGCCAGCTCAGGTGTATGTGGCTGGCACTCTAGCCACTTGAGCCACAGGTGCCGAACCAATACATTTTTTTTTCCCTGTTAGCCAAAATCCACTAAGATTCTAACCACTTTCTAGAATCTTTTCTTGGGTATTAATTATTTGAAAGCAGAAGGTGAAAATAATGTAATGTACTCAAAAGTGAAACACTTATAGGTTCTTTAAAGTAGTGACACATTTTTTTGCTTTAGGTAGGAATACATTCATTTGTTAAATTTCTATTGTATGCAAAAGGCATTTTTCTAAATTAAAACTTTAATGACATGATTTTGAGAAACTTCTAGGCTCTGTGTGAGTCCTTAAAGAAAATCTGGGAGCATAGTTGAACTGTGAAATCTGAGCAGATCAGTTCTGAGTCTCCCGGCTGCTACACCTTCAAAGAGCAGGTGCTATACCTTCAAAAGGAAATACAAATATAGAGCATTACCCTGAGAGGGAGCAAGGCTCTAACTAGGAGCTTGTTCCATCTTTAAAAGCAAGTTCAAATAAGCCAAGAACTTGGAACAGAAGCTCATACTCCACAGGTGGGGAACCTGGGTACTGATTGAATAATTGGTGATAAAACAAGCCTCATAGGTCAGTAAGTATGGGGAAATCAGCATAGGTCAGGTATGAGACTAGAATATCCAGGGGTCCAGGAGTATGAACTTCTTATAATCAAAAGAAGAACAAGGGAAAAGAGCTAAAGTCAAGGAAAGATTCTTTGAACTCAGATGAATAAATACTTTCTTCACTTGGAGAATAGGGAAATCACAAAGAACCTGGAGCAATTATTTGGGGCCAAGATGTAGATGTAGGAGCTCCCATCTAGGGATGAATCTGAGAGTATTGAGTTGGATGCTGTCCTCCCACAATTCATGTCCCTTCCAGAACCTCAGAATATGACCTTCTTTACAAATTGCCCTGCTAACGATGTAATTAGTTGAGTTGAGGTTGTATCAGAATAGGATGTGCCTTCATTCAGTGTGACTAGTGTCTTTACGTGAAGAGAAGAAACAGAAACAGACATACAGGGAGAAGACCATGTGGTGATGGACATAGAGGTTGAGGGATGTGTCTATAAATGAGGGAACACTGGGATTGCCAGCAACACAAGAAGCTGAGAGAACAGCCTGGAATAGATGCTTTCCTAGAGCTTCAGTGAGAGCAAGGCCCCACTGACACCTTGATTTCAAACTTATAGCCTCCAGACCTACGAGAGAAAAGAACTCTCTTGATTTATACCACCCAGTTGGTGGGAATTAGTTACCGCAGCCCTAGGAAACTAATACACTGAGGAAAAAGATGATAGGGAGAAGTATTACTCTTTCCAGAGCTGGAACCTTATATTAAAGTCATTTTGTGCATTATTATAAGTTGTGTTTACTTAGCACCCACCCTAAAACAATACCAGCTTGGGAAAGCACATGGGTGCTAGGATGCCTACAAATTCAATGTAGAAAACCCACCCTTTGCTTAGATATCAGAATATAGTTCAGATATCTATACTTAATAAGTTACGCTATTGGATTAATTGGGATGTGTGTGTGTGTGTGTTTTCTTTGCAAGCTTTCCTTTTAAACATGAATTATAATAAGCATAAATTGGATTTCTCTACCCTTTGTTTAGAGGGGAAGATGTCCAAATCCTGGGAAACTGAGGGCAGTGAAACTAGTAAGATCTAGTCTGGATTATAGAGAAGAATGTGATCTTTTGAGAAGAATCTGTGACTACTTGAGAAGAGGCATTTAGCTTCATTGTTTTTCTCTTTGAACTCAGTGAATAGCATGTAATGAGCACTCAACACCTATTTGTGGTTGGGAGGAACTAACACTTGGGACAAGTGAGACAGATAAATTGAAAAATGCAGACAACTGGAAAGCTTAATTTTCTCCTTCCTGGAATATCCTTTCATAAAGTAGAGGCAGAATCTATCTTAAAAGACCTTCTTAATATTTTTATTTGATCCAGATAAATCATTTAGGCAAACTAAGACCAGTTTTTTCTGTCTTCCTTCTTTCAGCTGTTTGGGAGTTTACTCTTTTAGCCTAAGTCTTCCTCAGTGAATCAAGAAATCTGTTCTCTTTTTAGTACCAATTACAAATCCATAATATTAAATACATATAAATATGCATATGTTATATGTATTTTAAGATCCATGGGGCCTTTATCTTTTTATCCACATCTTTTGAGTTTTGTATCTATGAAAAAGCCAACAGACACCCCATATCCAAGTACATAGTAGTGGTCATAGTAATACTGGTGATTATGATGTTTAATGTTGTTTGCTATAATTGATCCACTATTAATTATATTCTGGACATTATGCCAAGCACTGTGTATGAATTATTTCTCTCAGTCCTCATAATGGCTTTATCATGTGCACATTATTTTAATACTCATTAGTGATGAAACTGAGGCTTGAAAAGGTGTAGTAAGTTTTCCATAGTGATAAACTAGTGAGTGGTGAATTCAGGTCTTAATCCAGAACCAGTAGTCTTAACCACCACTCCTTGCAGTAGTCAAGAAACATTTATGAAGCACCTGTATGCCAGACATGACTAATTGAGTGTCAACGCTATCCACATATCTTTAATAGAAATGCCTTATTTCCTGCCTCTGCTGAAGAGGCAATTATCTCTTAGTGACTAGGTGACTCTGCCTGCTAATCATGACTGTGTGTGCCAGGATCTAGCACCTAAGGCAGGACATAATCAGTCTGCAGACTGGGTAGTAATATAGCATCTATTCATGATTCCTGTTTTTTTGAATTTCATAGAATTTCTTTTTCCCTTGTTGCTCACCTACAAATTTATAACAAAATAGAGAGCATGGTATAAACTACTTTGGTTGAAAACAAAAAAGCTAGAGAATACAATTCCTGATCTTACCAGTGTGTAATTTAATTTGAGAAGGCTAAACATACAGTCATTAAAAAAAGATCCCCAAATCAAACAAAAACTTCATGGCGTATACACAATAACAGCTAATGTGCAGTCAGCATTTACTGAGCATTTGAAATATTGTCCTACGTTTAAAAACATGCTCTGTGTTCTTCACCAGTCTTATTTTAATGAGACCAGGGAGATTAAATCATGTGTTCATCATTACTGGGGTGACAAATGTCAAAGCTACCTAAAAGCAAAAGGCCCATTTAAGCAAGTAAATAAGGTGGCATAAGGAGAACATTTTACTTTATTGGAATTTCAGACCATGCTTTAAAGAATGCAGCCAGATGGAGAACTTCTGGGACCCCTGAGGTGACTGGACACATAGGGGTAACTTTTGCAGAGAAAACGTGTCCACCTGGTGTGTGCCAAGTTCATTTGTACTCTTTCTAGCTAGACCGTGAAAAGCCACTGATTATGAACAACACAAGGCCTGGTTTGAGGGAAAAGGCCAAACCTTCAGAAACAGAAATGTGTTTCAATTTTCAAGTTCAGTTCACTATGCCACGAACAAATTGCAGAATTAGGTTTTCTCCTAAGTCATCACTGAAGTAGCAATAGTTGTGGCAGAATCAGAGCTACTCTAACTGGAAAAATTGTATTTAGAATGGCCTTGTAAAGGACAGCTAGAGGGAGCAGAGAGTTGTTGCTACCAAAGCTTTTCTCCATGACACCAGAAAAATGATGCCCAGGAGATGAGAGTCTCAGAATGAAATTAAAGAATGAGTTTTATTGGGGGGTATACTGTGCATTAGCCAGGGAAGGCTCCCTGGAAGGCTTATAGGCCACTCAGACACAGAAGTGCCTGGGCACTGAAGAGGCTAAACGTCTACTTCTGCTGATGTTCTCTGTTCAACACTGTTTCCTCCACTTAAAATTCCTGTGTCATGACATGTTACAATAATAACAATAGCTGCCACCAACAGCACTTACTGTGAAGTAAGGCATTGTTCTACATGTAAGTAGTTTTCACAAATTAATATTTAAAACAGACTTTTGAGTAAGAGTGTCATTAGTATATCCATTTTACAGATGAGAAAACTGAGGACTAAAGAGGTTAAATACCCATTGTTCACACAGGAGAAAGGCAGCTGACCAGGGGATCTACTTGAGGGATTTTGGCTTCTAAGCACATGCACTCAACATTACCCCTCTTTAAATACTTTTTATGGGATTCCAGAACTATATTCAACAATAATGAAAATAATTTCTTTTCTTATAATTTACCTTTGACTTAGCTTCTCCTACATGAAATGGGTATAATATTATAGTAATTATTTATATAACCCATTGTGAGATTTTGGAAACATATTTAAGGTTTATATAGCACCTAGAGACCCATTAAATGTGTAATAAAATGCAGACAAAGAAACATTTTCTGCATTTCTTATTGATGATGGTAGCAAAAGGTGAAGTTTCCTTTAAAGTTTTTATTACTCCAGTGATTCCTTCTTTGTAATATTGCCTATGACCCATTTTTCTAGCTCTCCCAGGGAGAAGAAAATAAAATGGCTGAGTGAAAGCTTCCACCCACATCAAGTCAGCCACTCATAATTAACTTCCTCAATTAGAGGTAACTCTTCTTTTCTTTATTAATCATCATTTTACGGTACACTTCAGGGGGAAAAGAACCAAATGAAAATATTAAGTTAGAGGCAACACAAACTAATTTGATAATATTGCCATTACAACTGAGTAAAGAAATACATAGAACTCCCCTTGAAATATTTTTCCTCTCAAAATTTATGTCTTTTCTAAGGGTGTGTGCGAGGGGGTGTTTTTCCTTGTACACACCACACTATGTGGATGTAATGAGTAAATGTTAGTTTTGTGTCTTTTTTTTTGGCCCATTAAGAGTTATGCACCATGGCAATCTAAAAGCAAGAGGGGGACCGGGTAGGCAGGGCCAAAAGAAGTTTGATGAATCGGAGGAAAATGACTTACAAAACAGAATTTGGGAGCTAAAATCATCATATTGCACGTTAAGGGAGTACAATCACTTCCTAAGAGGTGACCAACTCAGCTTCATTGGCTATTATCTTTAATGATGGGGAGCCATGGATCCCCCATTTGCAACAAAGCACTCTGGTATTTTTCAGGAGCAAAAGCACTTTTCACTGGCAGCTCCAGAGTAGCTCATTGAACTGAGAGCCAAGCATGTAAACGACCTCCTGAAAGAACTGGCAGGCTTGAAGAACATTGAGCCCAAAGCGCATGTTGTTTGCTAGGTGTTCCTCCAGCTGAAATGTGGGGAGGGGAGGCCAGCCTGCAGGGAGGCAGGCAGAGGTGGGCAGCTGTCTGCGGCGGAGGGTGAAATGTTTATACAGAGCAAGTCAAAAGGTAGACTGCGGACAAATAATGGTGTGGGGCTGCTCTAAGGGTGAATGTGGGAGGTACCTACTCTACTCCCAAGAGCAAAACAGATGCTGAAGCCAGAACCATTTCAACCTAAAAGCACCTTTCCCGTTTGGGGTTAAAGTCTTTTGCTTCTCTGCAGAGGTGGGCCACAGGCCCTCCTGCCCCAGATTCCCCTGGGCACAAGGAGTGCAGAAAGTTTTCCTTGGTAGCTAAGTTGTTTTTATGTGAAACCATTTTGGCCAAGGTGGGGATTTTTCACTTGGGTGTCAGTAGTGCCCTTCTGATGTTTATAAAACATAGCAAATGTACAATTTGAACAGTTATTTTAGGTAAAAACATCAATTTCTTCATGGAGTCAGGCACTCTAAGCTCTGTGTGTGAGACAAATTCTTAGATTTTCCATGGCTGAGAAAACTCACCTTGCTTCACACGGTTCTCAAGTTGAATTACGATCCTGACATCCCTCTGCTCTTTGAAGTGCATTGATGGAGGTCAAATACAAATAACTAAATAGAAGAAAATATAATTTCTAGCGCATCGTGGGGGAGGGAAAATATGATTTCCTTTTCAAAGTGGAATTTCAGTTGGCAACTGAAGTTATTCACTTCCTTCCTACCCCTTCCACATATCTAAAAGGTTTTTTGGGGCTCATTCACCTTGATATGCGCACTCGATTGGGAGTCATGCCTTAACAGCCTGTGTGTGCCTTAAATCCAGGCTCAAAATCTCTCTCCATCTCAATCTCTACCTACCAATATGCTTTTAGAACTACCAGAATGTCCAGGTGAGTCTGATACACAGAAACGTTTGTCTGAATCATTTTCCTTGTCCTTTGTGTTTCCTGAAACCTTTCATTCCACTTGGAAAGCATCAAGTGGTCTCCTGGTCTAATTTGTGTTTCTCCTTTCACAGCTATTTAGAGTCACCCTTATTCAATTGCATTACTATCTTGGAATTTGATGTGTGTTAGCTCTGCAACATACGGACCAGGAGTCAATTTATTTTGAAGATTACTGAGAAAAAAAGATTTCATTATATTATTCATTTATATGATTCAGAGCTTCTCATGCTCAGAAACTCATTTCTTCTATATTCCTAAAATTAAATATATATCTTTGTATGGATTAAAAGAATGGCTTTTCATCCCCTTTCCCCATCCCATTTATATATTTTGAAAGTGATTAGGGTTTTGTATTAGTCTTGATTAAGTAATTCCATTTCCCCTTTTCCTTGAGCTACACAATTCATTTCTAGCTTAAACTGTACTTTGTATTTTTAGATAACGCAGCAGATGTTGAATATGTGATTTTATAGTAATTTACATTCTCCCTTGATTTCTTGTCCATCATAGTTCTTCTTCAAAGATCCTCTTGATGGGAATTGCTACCATTAACTGATTATCTTCTCTACATTTTATATTTATCAGTTATTTGCTCCTTACAACAATGTTGCAAACTATATATTAACATGTTTATTTTGTAGATAAGGAAAGAGATTCATAACAATCAAGATACGTACCTAAGATCCATAGCTAACATGTAGTGATGTGGGATTCACGCTCAGGCCTGCTCAGTGTCAGTCTCTGTTTCTGCACACAGTGAGTAATAGGACTGATGCGTGCTCAGAAATATTTCTAAGCAAGAACCCTACTGCTGCAGGTGCATACTGAGCTGTGGCCCCAGACTTTCCTCATACATTCAAGTGAGCCCAACTATAATCTCTCCAATTGTAGAGGTTTTGCTTTGTGATAAGTTACTCTGTTGTATTCTTCCCTCATTACCTTTCTTCAGTCACTACTTGTCCACTTCATCAATAAGTAGATGTTGTATCCTGTTACTCAAGTGAGCAGAGATAAAAGAACCAAGTACAGGGTGCATGTTCTGTTTCATAGTGACTTTAAGTTCTTAAGCATTTAAATTCCAAAGTAATACTTAAGCACATGTTCTTTGTACAGATTTCACCTAGTACTGAGGTATATAGAAGGAGAACATATAAATTACTCTTTACCAACTTGGGTACCAGTGTTGTTTGGTAGGTATCCTTTCCTATGTGCTTCAATTATTTGTGGAAAGAAGTAGGGAAAATACAAACAACAAATACTCCATTTCAACTTTCCACCCAAAACTAACCACAAAGGATCTGAAGGGTCTCCAGAGCTGTTTCATTTACCTACTAAACAAAAAACTGGTAATATCATCTTTGACCACTTGCTGAGCCTCTTTAACTTTTGGTTTTAGGAAACCCCTGCTTTTGCTGATTTTTCTAGAGGCAGCTTTTGGAGACACCCTTCTCTAGACCCATTCCTTGGTTATCTTTCTGATCTTTTACCTTGCAACTTACTGGAGAGATCACCAGTATCTGCTGGTGGCGTGCTGGGATTGAGTCCTGTGCCTTCTAGATATTCATAACAGATACAAGCTTCTGAAAGACAGTAGTATATGCACGCTTCAAATTTCAAACAGAATGAAAATAGACTCTGAGTTAAAAAATTAAAATCTGCCCTTATCTTCACCTTTGCTACTGCACTTGATTGTTTATTTTCTCTTTCTGTTTCCATCCTTCCATTATAGATGCTGCTTGAATTGTGCTTGCCCTGCTCTCATTTCTGTTATATGATTTTCGCCTTTACAACTGCAGAGTCCAGGTTTTAATATGAGGCTTATTATCAGTGGCATCTACTAGTGGTAATTTCTCTAATTGTTTCTTCAAAACACTACAGTTTTTTTTTTTTGTTTTTTTTTTTTTTGGTTGTTGTTGAAGGGAATGAAACCAATTGCTAGCTTTACAAACAGAATTAAGAATTTGTGGCTATGATGTATATGCACTTGATCCTTGAAAAATGTGAGGGATAGGGCAGATGTGGAAGAAGTGGAGGTGAAAGGTAAGGCAGGACAGCAGGTGCACTTAGGGAAACTTTGTTGAAAAAATACCTGCGTGTAAGTTCAAACCCAAGTTGTTCAAGGGCGCATGGTATATGAGTATATCCTGCATATGTGACTAACTCTGATCTTGGCTATGTAATAATTGCAATGAGAATGCTTCATAGGAAGTAGCTTTACTCTTCACCCTCACTTGTATCAGTGAGGGTAGGCGAGGCTCTGGGGCAGTTACAACAAACTCCAAAACCTCAGGGACATATAATAACAAAGGTTTATTTCTTGTTTGTGTTATACATATGTCTTTAAAGGGCCATTTAGGGACTCCGCTCCAAATTATCTAAAGAAATCTTCCTGTTACTGACTAGCTCTCACCACACTTGCTTGAGTTAGGATAACTGCTATCCTTTTCTCCTCCTCCTCGGCCACCCCTGAGACCTCTCTCCCTCCTGTTCCTCAGCCTACTCAGTGTGAAGATGAGCAGGCCTTTGTGATGACCCACTTCTACTTCAGGTTCTGAGTGTGCTCCACCATGGTGATTCTTGCTGGGCATTTAGTATGAAATTCACATAATGATATTATGTATTCCAAAGTAATCTTATTTAGCCTACAGTTGTTTCCTACCCATCTTTTCAGGTTCCCTAGTTCAGTGAACTAAAGTAAGCCTTTATTAGCCCTTTTGAAAGAAAATACAGTTATAAAATAAAGCAAAATAATCTTGATTTATCAGAATCTTAAGAATTTCCATCTCTCTGGCTCGGTGCCCATAGCTCAGTGGTTAGGACGCCAGCCACATACACCGAGGCTGGTAGGTTCAAACCTGGCCCAGGCCTGCTAAACAACAATGACAACTGCAATGAAAAAAATAGCCTGGTGTTGTGGTGGGTGCCAGTAGTCCCAGCTACTTGGGAGGCTGAGGCAATAGAATTGCTTAAACCCAAGAGTTTGAGGTTGCTTTGAGCTGTGACACAATATCACTCTACCCAGGGCTATATAATGAGACTGTCTCAAAAAAAAAAAAAAGAAAAGAAAAAAGAAAGAAAGAAAGAATATCCATCTCTCAGTTTAGGCCTTTTCATTTTTCATATTCTTATGTATCAGATTCATTAAAATTTATATTCTTTCATTGTGACAATTTTTGCTTTTTAACTTTTAAATTTATAAATGCTTTTTCCTCATTTATACACTCAGAGTCATTTTTGTTTCAAATTTTTCCACATTTTTAGGTTACCCTAATTTGTGTAAGTTTCTTTTTGCATGTGTTATATTTTGTGCCAGTGAAGAATATTCAAATTTTGTAACATCATTTCACTATTTTAAGCTTCCTTTGCATGAATGCTTCCATTTGCTGGTTTTATTCTTCTTAGTTCTTTCTTCATGATCATTAATTTTGTCTTGTCTTAACAAACTATTTTTTCCATTTTTATAGTCTATATTGTTTCTCCCTGCTTGTTGAATATTGTATAACTATGATATCATAAATAATGACAAATAACCAAGGTTGTATGCTGTAAAGATATGCAGATGTATCTGACATGCTCAAACAAATGTTTCACTAAGATGAGTATTTGTAGTATTGCTTTAAATGTTTATAAATATTTCTTCATTGTCTATACTTATATATCTACTTCTTAGGTAGAACTTACTGTTTGGTTGTATATTATTTTTATGAAAGTTGCTGAATGTATTTATAAAGTGAACCAAAGACAGAACATCCCTCCTTGGGAGCTTAAAATCTCTATATCTATTATTGAGATTAGGTCAAAACTGCTAATGGAATTTGCTGATGAAGGAGTAATATCATGGTATTAGATTAACATAGTTTATTTGGCTATCTTAGGACATATATGACAATTGATCGGAGTCAAAGAGGCAGGACTCTCCAGGGTGCTTCTCATCTTTTATCATCTTCATCCATCACAGCTGCTGTGTTGTATCTAACATTTTCCATTCTTTTTCACCCCTCTGTTTGGGTCCTCCTCAATAGCAGCAACCTGTTGATTCTGGACTGCCGAGTACCCCTGGCTGGCACATGAGGCTGCAGGGTGACTTAACTGTGGTAGACAGACAGAATTGTTTCCAATGTACACCTAAGGAGGCCCTCAGCAAAGCAAACATTGATTTTGGAGGGGTGTTTTTTTTACTCTATTTGCTTGCTGCCAGTAGCCTCTAAATAGGATTCCTATTTTTTTCCCCCTGTTAATATTAACCCATGTAGAGGCTGAACAATAAAGTTCAAGCCAGTAAGTCTTGCAGGATGTTACAAGACGCTGTCACCTCCCCAAATAGAGCAACTCCTAGTGAGGATTCGGCAGATGCTTGGGCATGAACTAAAACCTTGGAGGCATCCTGAGTGCCTGGGTGGCCTCTGGTTTACTGCTGGTTCACTGGGTTCCTCCTGCCTCAATGGGCCAACTCCTAGTATTATAAATCATATAGATGTGAACTTCTTCCTGAAGTAACTTGTTTGCTTTATTTATTTGGAAAATTTCGGTAACTGCTCTCTCAACGGCCAGGCTGTTGAATTTGCCATAACTGAGGCTTACTCAAGAATATTTAGTCTTAATACTGTGTGGTTTCCTTTAGTGAGTCCTGAGCCACATTTTGAAGAGAGACGTGCTGGTACTGAAGTATGGTGAATACTTCCAGGTAACCAGGGGCACCTCAGAATACCTTGGGTTTTGAGACAGAGTGGGTGGCAATGGTGAAGTGGAACCTCTCCCCAAACAGGCCAGACCCACATAACCGTAAACATACGCACACCCACATACACCTTGATGTTTTAGGGGCTGAATTTACAAAAATGAATACAGTTTTAAATGGGTGTTTTAGACAGAGTAACTTCTAATTTTTTAATGTATAGGTAGTCACGTAAATCTCTCTTTTGAAATAAACGTATTCCACTTCCTCTTGGTGTATTGCATGTCTTAAAAAGTGTATTTGAATAAAAGAAAATAAGTACTTTAAAATGAATAAAATCATTCATTGGTAGCAGTGATGTGAGTTTACATTTGGGGCTCCCAAGCCAAACTGTCAGAAAAGACCACATTATTCTTTGTAATTTGCCAGCCTTGTGGCAGAGAGCAGAGTAAGACGGAGGGATTTGGGGGGGCTTTACTTAAGAGAGGGCATTACTCTGTATTAAGAAATGCAGAGGCTACATATATTGCTTCTTCTGTGCCTGTGATTAGTAGATAAATGATGACATTTTTATAAACCTCCTTTAAGTCAGTGAAAATTTTTCTCCAGGTTTTTAAAACTAAAGCCTTGGTGTAACCTGAGCACGAAAATGTCATCTGTTTTTAACTTCATGTAGATATTTATAAGAGACATTTTGGATTTTTGGCCTTTTCTACTAAATTGCACCAGAAATAAAACAAAATCAGCATACATTGTTCAAGGAACTGGGTATTTCTCAATGCATGGAGAAGGTAATATTTTGGAAGATTGTTGAAAGAACATCTCCTTCATTAGTGTTTATGGCTAAGGCCAAGGGGGTTGAAAGATTCCTTCCTTGTTGGTGCTGAGTATCCCCAATTGCTGCAGGTTGTTATATTGTCATTTATAATACTTCCAGAAACTTTGAATCTTTTTGTCTGTGTGTGTGTAAGTCTTTTAAAATGTGTATTGCTGTCTACTGTAATGCTCCAAAACCAAGAACAGAATGTGGAGAGAATTAGAAATATCAACTTTTTGGTTTATCAAGCATTCCTGAGTTCCTTGGATGCAGATGATGTTAGACATGATATTAATTGTTTTAAATGTATATGAGGAGACGATGAGGAAGAAGGATATGGCAGAGGAGAGGAGAAAAAATAAAACAGAGACTCAGAGGATTGCAAAGGTTAGCAGAAGGTGACATTCCACTCAAGAACAATGGCTTCTATTCCTTACATTAAAATGACTCCATTTAGACTAACAGGTGACTGTAGGGAAAAGTGAAAATTTCCTTTGCACAATCACTTGTGTATGTGTGTTGAAGGGTAAGGTTTTTTTTTTTTTTTGTCCTCCAGAAACTGGTTGTACTTTCCAAATTTTCCAACTACTAAGAGCATCCTAAAAAAAGTGCTATATACCTATTGTTGAATAGCCTATGGTCTATTTTTGAAGTATTCCCCTTGGCCATCTGGTGACCATAGTGATATTCAGCAATGAGGTAGGTAGCATTTTTTCTAGGATGAGTTCATGAACTTGTCTGACTGCAAAGTTCCAGAGTTACACAGAGTTGAACTAGGTACTTGAAATAGAATGGTTTGGGCCAAGTATGAAATATAATCTGTATGACATTATGAACTTAGCTATCTCATTATAGGCAGAGGTATTAAATCATTTTAAAACAATGCTAGTCAAGCTTTACCATGAATAAGAATTACCTGGTAAATTTGTTGAACATAGATTCCTAGGCCACATCTGTTGAATTTCTCATTCACCAGGATAGAAATTGGACATGAGAATCTGTATTTTCTATAAGCTCTGGGGTTAGATCAACTGATGCTATAGGTTCCTAGACCACACTCTGAAAAACACTTCCTTAAAATATTATTTAGATCAAGGATATGGTCTAAATAATGGAAGGAGGTGTGGTAGTATGGTGGTGGGCCCAGTGTGGGAGTTAGGTAAGTAGTTGTTTAGGTGGGTAACTCAGGCTCACACCATGGTATAAAGATATGACAGAGAGGTCTGAGTTGGGCACAATCTATGTGTGGTGCTGGAAGATTCTCCCAACTAATTGTCTTTTATAGTGACTATGCTTAGGGAACACTATCAGAATACTGGATTATAAATTTAAATATTTGGCACCCTTTTCTGCAGCTTGTTGGGAACCGTCCATGGTGCCCAAGCAATAATGGGCATATTCACTCCTCCTGGGCCACTTTTGGATTAACACACCACAAGGCAGCCAAAAGAAAAAACAATGGTGACCTCTGGTTCTTTAATACCTTGCATTGTCTTTAAAGGAAGAATTGTTTACATAGAGTGATACCAAAAGTTTTTGATAATTTGCAAGTAGATGAGGAGAGGAAAAACCTTAAAAGAGAGACTTTTTTTCTTCCTCATAGTGACATTAGGGGTAGAAGAAGAGGCTTGGCTATTATTTGGAATTCAGTGTAACCTCACTTACACTCCTGGGTTTGTAGAGCATAACATACTAGTCTTAAAAGGGATTGATTTGTCAGTCAGATGGGAGATTAGCCACCATGGGAGAAAAGAGCCAGAGGTTGCAAATATGGGCACAGCATCTTTAGCAGTGTCTACAGAGGAAAAGTGTTCACTAATCTACAAACAGTAGTATTTGTTCCTTCTGGAAACTCTGCTTCCCATCATGCAATGAATTCATCAGGTAATTTCTACTTAATAATACCTGCCACGGTAATCACTCAGCTAGATTCTCTGGATCATACTCCATACTAGTTAATAGTTTTATCAATCTCCACAAATTACCTGCTGGGATTTTTTATTAGAATTAAATTAAGTCTCTAGATCAATTAGGGCAGAATCCACATCTTAACAACATTGACTCTTTCATTCCCTTAATATAGCATATTCCTCCATTTATTAAGTTATTTCAAAATTTTTCTCAGTAATGGTTGGTGGTTTTTATAGTATAAAGATATTTTAATTTTTGTTACATTTCCTCCTTGGTGTTTGTTTGAAGGATCTTGATGATCTTATAAATTGCATTCCTTTAATTTTATTTTCCAAGTGATTTTCACTGGTATATAAGCATATAATTTATTTGGGTTATGTAACAAAAGAGTATGATTCCATGTTTTGGTGGCTGATTTTTAACTTTTTGTAAGTTCCATCTCCTTTTCTCCCATTTGCTTCCTACGTGGATAGACTGGTAATAAAGCCTAAGTGAATTAATTCTCTCCTTTGACATGTGTGGGAAATTCAAACCTGGCAAATCTGTGGCTCTTCCTTGGAAATATTTCCCCAAACCTACCCCCAGTCAGTGTACAGGACCAACTCACACTCTCCACCTTTTTCAAGTCTACCTAGGTCTACCTATGCCCTCTCTTCCCTCCCCCCCAAGTCCTTGTATGAATAATACATTTTATTCCAAATTCTTTGGTTATGTGCAGTACATAAGGGTTACTTTCTGCCTTTCTGGGATAAAGACAATAAAAAGTATATTCAACCTTGCTAAATTTCTTATTATCTTTAGTAGTTTGTGAATAAATTTGAACTTTCTATGTGTACAATTATACTACTTGTGTATAATGATGGTTTTACTTATTTTTCAAGGTTTTTTTACTGCCTTATTGTACTAGCCCCTCCAATTTTGAATACAACTGGTGGCTGTGGTTATCTTGGTCTCTCATGAGAGGAAATGGTAGATATTTTACCATATAAGCCATTAAAATTTTATTTTGTAGAGACCCTTTATCAGATTAAGGAAATTCTTGGATATTTCTTATATGCTGAATTTTTTTACTTTTAAATCATAAATGGGGATTGAAAGTTATCAAATATATTTTCTATATTTACTGAAGAAATCATCTACTTTACTAAATTGAACTACATTGTTTTATTTTCAAATGAATCTTATTTAGTTTTGATGTATTATCAATTTTATATAAATTAGATTCTATTAGTTAAGGTTTTATTTAGTGTAATCATATCTATGTTAATAAAAAATATTGATCTGTATTTTCATTATTTATAAATCCTTTTCAGGTTTTGATGGCTCCATAAAATGGAAGGTAGTAAGTTACCTATATTTTCATATTTTGGAAGCACTTCTGCAAGATTGGTATTGTTTCTTCTTTAAATAGTAGAAAGAATTTATCAGTTAAATCATTTGTACTTGAGGGTACAAATAATCAGGTTGCATCATATGTTTGGTAAGGTTGAAGTTGTAGTTGAGCCCTTCACCCAGGAAGTGTGCTGTATACCTTACAGCATCGTGCACATTAAATGTGAACTTGCCTACCACCTTCCCTCTTTCTTCTCCTACTCACTAAAATATACTTGTGTTTTTCTTTTGTGTGGACATGTAGTTGTTTATATATTGGTTTCAATTTACCATTGAGTACGTTGGATACTTGCTTTTCCATTCTTGTGATACTTTGCTAAGAAGCATGTATTGCAACTCTATTCAGGTAAATACAAAAGATGTGAAGTTTCCATCTTTTATGGCTGAATAGTACTCTGTGGTATACATATACCACAGTTTGTATTTGATCCATTCATAGGTTGATGGGCCCTTGGGTTGCTTCCATGTCTTGATGATCGTGAACTGAGCGGCAATTCTAGTGCACATGTCCTTGTGGTAAAATGATTTTTTTTCTTCTGGGTAGATACCTAGTCATGGGATTGTGGGTTGAAGTGGAAGGTTTACTTTTAGTTCCTTGCAAATTCTCCAGACTTCTTTCCATAGAGGTTGTATTTCCACCTCCCAGAGCAAGAGTTTTCTCCACATCTACACCAGCATCTGCAGTTTAGGAATTTTGTGATTTGGACTAGTCTCACTGGGGTTAGTTGATATTTTAGAGTAGTTTTGATTTGGATTTCTCTGATGATTAAAGGACTATGAGCATTTTTTCATGTGTTTGTGCATTCGTCTTATCTTCTTCAGAAAAGTTTCTGGTCAAGTCTCTTGCCCAGAAACTTGTTAATTTTTGTTCTTCATATTAGTCATCTGTGTTCTCTCTTACTAATCATTGATCAATTTTACTAATTAAAAAAAAACCAACAACAAAGCTTTGCTGATTTTTCTACTTAATTGATTTCACCATTTGTGTTGATAACTTGTATTCTTCTACTTTCTTTGAATTTATTTTACTTCTTTGTTTTTAGATTGAGTTAGACATATAGATAATTTATTTTAAACCTTTATTCTTTTCTATTATTTACATTTAAAACAATATATATCCCTCTAAGCCTTGTATATGCTGCATGCCACATATTTTGATATACTGTGCTTTTACTATTATTCAGTTCTATATGTTTTCTGTCTTACGATTTCTTCTTTGGTGGGGTATTTAGAAACATGTTGCCTAATTTATAATTCTTTGGAAATTTTTCTAGTTATCTTTAATTCCCTTTCCATAATTTAATTTCACGTTGGTCATGTGATATACACGTAATGCTTTCAATTCTTTAAAATAAGGGGGTAATCCAAGACCAAGGTTCTGGTAGGGTTAGTTAGAAATGCTTTAATTCATTCTAATCATCAAAATTCAGAGCACTGATAACACCAAATCCTGGAGGAGATGAGGAATAACAGAAACTCTTGTTCATTGCTGGTCAGAATGCAAAATGGTTTAGTTGCTTTGGAAGACAGAATGATGTTTTTTTACAAAACTAAACATACTCTTACCATACACAACCCAGTAATTGCACTCCTTGGCATTTATCCAAAGGAGTAAAAAACATCTGTTCGTGTAAAAACCTGCACACAGATGTTTATGGAAGCTTTATTGTTTAAAATTGCTGACCCTTGGAATCAATCAGTATGCCTTTAGTAGGTGAGTGGATAAAATAAATGAATAAAGCCAATCTGAAAAGCCTACCTACTGTATGATTTCAAATATATGACATTTGAGAGAAGACAAAACTATGGATACTATAAAAACCTTCAGAGTTAAGATAAAGAAGGTAGAGAAGGATGAATAGACAAAACACAATATTGTTAAGGTGATGTATACACATACAAACATATAATACATATAGGAAACACATTATATTGTTTGTTGTAGTACACACATGCATATGTATATAATGTGTTTCCTATATAATATATATGTATGTGTGTTAATTAACATATTATGCTAATATATATAAACAAATGGAGAGTTGTTTTCTGGGAAGACCAGATGAGCTATCACCTGTAACCCACCAATCTTTCAACCCATTGGGATTCGTTGTGCCATATCACATTTCACTCTTCCTCATGCCCTTGTGCATCACTCTGCTTGGGTCAAATTTAATAATCTGTTGTTGTTACCAATATGTCACATAGAATCCAAAATATGTTTCTCACTTCATCATATGTTTAGCAAAGCCCTAACCCTGGTAAAATCCAACTTTTCACTTATATGCCTGCATACGACTTGTAAGCATGGCTTAAGAAAAACTCCTACCTGTGCTAGCTTGCTTTAATTAAAAATAATGCCTTTTCACCTTCATTGGGCCTGCCATCCAAAATTTTTAATTCCACTGGCTTCCCTACCTTTTAAGGCAACTATTTCTTGTCTTCCAGTCTTTTGTTTGTTTGTTTGTTTGTTTTTGCAGTTTTTGGCCAAGGCTGGGTTTGAATCCACCACCTCTGCCATATGGGGCTGGTGCCCTAGTCCGTTGAGCCACAGGTGCTGCCCTTCCAGTCTTTTTCTAAAGTCCTAATTACTCTTCTCATACCCATAATCTCAATTTAAAATCTGGCTTATTAACAATCTTATATAAGATTCACTTCACACATTTATTTTGCTTATTATGTGTATCACTAGAAACTTGGGGGATGTGTCCTTTTATTCCTGCATTCCCAATGCCTAGAAGAATGCCTGACCTATAGCATAAACTCCAAAAATTGTATGTATGGTATGTAAAAGGGGTGTTATTCTGTGAATATCAGCCTGTAATAGTTAAACATCCTTGTTTCACAATTCTAAGATATAAAACCTACCTAAGTGCCCCTCAACTGAAGAGTGGACAAAGAAAATGTGGTGTATATATACACAATGGAATAGGAAAGATACTACTAAAGATTTGAGATACACAAAAATTCAGAAATTTAAAATCATTTTGATTACTATATTGTCTCAAAAAATCACCATGAATTCTATGCACTTTCGCATTCTAGTAAACCATTCTTAGAAACACTTTTTCCACTCATTTTCTTCAAGTGCTGCAAACTCACTTTCATAGGTGTGAACAGCTTCCTCACAGCTGGAAAACCTTCTTCCAAGCATGCACATTTTTACTGTAGTGAGCAGTAAATAATCACATGGGGCCAGGTTAGGAGTTTAGGGTGGAAGAGTCATAAGTTTAACCTCTGTGGACTCCAAAAACTGAATGGTCATATTAGCTGTGGGTAATATGTGTGGGTAGATACATTGTCATGGTCCTTCACCATCCTATCCTTGGTCACCATTTTCTAAGCTTCCCCAAAGCTTTTTCTTTTAATTTTTTTTTTAATTAAATTATAGCTGTGTACATTAATGCAATCATGGGGCACCATACACTGGTTTTATATACAATTTGACATGTTTTCACCACAATGGTTGACATAGCCTTCCTGGTATATTCTTAGTTATTGTGTTAAGACATTTTTATTCTACATTTAGTAACTTTTACATGTACCCTTGTAAGATGCACCATAGGTGTGGTCCCACCAATTACTCTTCCTCCACCCATCTTCCCCCATCCCCTCCCCTCCCTTTCCCCTTTGCCCATATTCTTAGTTTATAATTGGGTTATACCTTTCATATGAAAGCTATAAATTAGTTTCATAGTAGGTCTGAGTACATTGGATACTTTTTTTTCCATTCTTGGGATACTTTGCTGAGAAGACTATGTTCCACCTCCATCCATATAAACATGAAAGAGGTAAAGTCTCCATCTTTCTTTAAGGCTGCATAATATTCAATGGTATACATATAAGGCAATTAATTAATCCATTTGTGGCTTGATGGGCACTTGGGCTTCTTCCATGATTTAGCAATTATGAATTGGGCTGCAATAAACATTCTGGTACAAATATCTTTGTTATAATGTGGTCTTCTGGATATATACCTAGTAGAGGGATTGTAGGATCAAATGGCAGGTTTATTTTTTGATCTCTAAGTGTTCTCCAAAGATCTTTCCAAAAGTAATGTATTAATTTGCATCCCCACCAGCAGTGTAGAAGTGTGTCCTTTGCTCCACAACCACGCCACCAATTTTTGTTTGGGGATTTTGGTATGGTGGCTACTCTACTGGGGTTAGGTGGTATCTCAGAGTAGTTTTGATTTGCATTTCTCTGATGATTAAGGATGATGAGCATTTTTTCATATGTCTGTAGGCTGTGTGCCTGTCTTTTTTAGAGAAGTTTCTCTTCAAGTCCCTTGCCCAGCCTGAGATGAGATCACTTGTTCTTTTCTTGCTTGTACGTTTGAGTTCTCTGTGGATTCTGGTTATTAAACCTTTGTTGGAGACATATCCTGTAAATCTCTTCTCCAATTCTGAGGGTTGTCTGCTTGCTCTACTTACTGTGTTCTTGGCTGTGCAGAAGCTTTTTAGTTTGATCAGGTCCCAGTAGTGTATTTTTGAAGCTGCTTCAATTGCCCGGAGGGTCTTCTCATAAAATACTTGCCCACACCGATTTCTTCAAGAGTTTTCCCTGCACGCTCTTCTAGTATTTTTATAGTTTCATGTCTTAAATTTAAACCAACTTTTTGATTTATTGATCTGTTGTATAATTCTTTTGTTTTCAATTTCATTTCATTCTGCTCTAATTTTGGTTATTTCTTTTCTTCTACTGGGTTTGGGGTTGGAATGTTCTTCCTTTTCCAGTTGCTTGAGATGTCCCATTCAGTTGTTAACTTCCTCTCTTTCCGTTCTCTTGAGGAAGGCTTGTGGTACTATAAATTTCCCTTTTAGGACTGCCTCTGCGGTATCCCAGAGGTTCTCATAATTTGTGTCTTCACTGTCGTTTTGTTCTAAAAATTTGACAATTTCCTTCTTAATCTCATCTCTGACCCAGCTATCATTCACCATAAGGTTATTTAACTTCCATATTTTTGTATGAGTATGCAGATTCCTGTTGTTACTGAGTTCAAATTTTATTCCATGGTGGTCTGAGAAGATGCAAGGATAATTTCTATTCCTTTAAATTTACTGAGGTTAGACTTATGACCTAAGATGTGATTGATTTTGGAGTACGTTCTGTGGGCTGATGAGAAGTATGTGTATTAAGTTTTGTTGGGATGAAATGTTCTGTAGATGTCTGCTAAATCTAAATGTTGGATGGTTAGGTTTAAATCTATAATTTCTTTGCTCAGCTTCTTATTGGAGGATCGATCCAACACTGCCAAAGGAGTTGGATTATGAAGCTGGAAGAAATCAAGTTGCTCATGTCTGTTAGAGTTTCTCTTATAAATTGAGGTGCATTCTGGTTGGGTGCATAGATATTACTAATTGAAATCTCATCATATTGAGTATTACCCTTAACAAATATGAAGTGACCATTCTTATCCTTCCTCACTTTTATTGGTTTAAAGCCTATTGTATCTGCAAATATAATTGCAACACCTGCTTTTTTCTGATTACCATTTGCCTGAAATATGGAAGACCATCCTTTCACCCTGAGTCTACATTTATCTTTTAAGGTAAGATGTGACTCTTGTATGCAGCAAGTATCTGGCCTGAGTTTTTATATCCAGTCAGCTAACCTATGCCTCTTTAGAGGACAGTTTAAGCCATTCACATTAATGGAGAATATTGATAAGTCTGGTAAAATTTTGGGTATCGAGTTTTTCGAAAGTCCAGTGGATATTTTTAATCCTTTTGCCACTGTGGAAGTTGGAGTTTGATCAAAAGTTTCTGAGTGAGTTTACTTTTGTGGTAGAGGATTGGGCTGGTCATTATGGAGGATAGGGCTGAGAATATCCTGAATTGCTGGTTTGGTTATGGCAGATTTCTTCAACATGTGACTGTCATTAAAGTATGTAATTTCTCTATCATAAATGAAACTCAGTTTAGCGGGATACAGGATCCAGGTTTGAAAGTTCTTTTGTTTTAGGAGATTAAAAGTTGATGACCACCTTCTTCTGGCTTGAGAAGTTTCAGCAGAGAGATCTGCAGTCATTCTAATATTCTTCCCTGTGTAGGTAATGGATTTCTTATATCTGGCTGCTTTCAGAATTTTTTCCTTCATATTAACTTTAGTGAAGTTAAGTATGATATGCCTGGGTGATGTCTTATTCGGATTGAGTCATGCTGGG
>CAUYPK010004166.1:0-58157 GCA_963574355.1 Loris lydekkerianus | reverse complement strand
AATGCCTGGAAGACTATGTTAACCAGTGTGATGAAAATATGTCAAATGGTCTATAAAATTATTATATGGTGCCCCATGATCACATTAATGTACACAGCTATGATTTAATAAAAAAAAAAAAAACTTTACAAACATAAAATCTCATTTGTTGAAGAACTTCAAAATTAATGGAATTAATTTACCCTTTTAAATTATTCTTTCCACAGAATGTCCTAAAACTGAGTAATCATCAGCATGCCTACACTTTCATAAATGTGTCATTAAAACATGGCAGTTTTTGTCAAAATGATACAGGAAGCAATTTCAAATGAGGTCTAGGATTTTCTTACACTCTCCCAAACCATATTTTCAGTTCTTTGTGCCCTGTATCCCATAAAAAGAAACGAGGGCAGCTGGACTCATGTAATTTCAGCCCAATGTCATTAAATCTCCAGTGTCCCCAGCCTAGGAAAGGATCCAGTATTTAAGTGCTTTACTATAAAGCATCTCTATTTCTAAAATAGAGTGCTTTTATTTCTTTACTATTTTTTAAAAGAGAGCTAAAGCAGTGCCCCTTACTTAGCAGAGATGAGGCATTGATTTCCTTCCTATACCAGCTTTCCAAAGGGTAAGTGTTTTATCCTGGTATTTTTACCCAGGGTTTATAGGGCTTCTCTTCTTTGTACATCTTCATGTGCTGCCTCAGATGACAGCTCTGGCTGAAGCATTTGCCACATTCCCTGCACTGGCAAGGTTCTCCTCAGTGTGGGTTCTCTGATGTTGATAAGGTGAGAACTCTGGCTGAAACATCAGCCACATTCATCATACAGATAGGGTTTTTCTCCAGGATCAATCTTATAGTGCTGAATATGATTGGAGCTCTGTTTAAATCTTTCTCCACACTCATCACATTTAAAGGACTTTCTCCCAGCCTGGATCCAGCAATACTGAACGAGATTAGAACTTTGAAAGAAACTTTTCCCACAATTAACACATTTATAGGACTTCTTTCCAATATGGATCTTCTGGTGTTGAAAAATGTTGAACTCTGAATGAAGCTCTTTTCACATTCAATACATTTATAGTGTTTGTCATGCAAGCTTCTTCTTAGCCTATGCAAGCTTGAGTTCAGTCATTCCCTATTTCTGCTGCTGTTGGCCTATTTTGCACTTATTCTCATAGGCTTTTCTTTAGCTCTGAGAAATACTCCCTTTAGGTTTTCTTAACCTCATGGTGAATAGCCAAATATCCTTATAAGTGCGTCTACTGCCTTCTTCTGAACTAATGCTTCATTTCCTAGAGCTACACAGTTCAGAATTTTTTGCCACACAGGGCTGGTCACTACCCTCACTTTCTGGGCTGAAACGTGCATTCTTGACTCAGCTCTGTCATTAAATCTATGAAAATCATTTATTTTGGACCCAGGTTTTTATTATAAAATGTCCAAATATTTAGATTTTAAGGTTCTATGGTTCTAAAATCAGTCATATGGGCTAAATAACTAATAATATTTTAAAATAGGAATTAGATTTTTATAAAAATGTATACTTTATATTATATGGCATCAACTACTGAAAAACAGGACTAGAAGAGGAGAAAGAAAATTGGTCTAACAACAGTTCGTGCAGAGAAAAAGACTTAGTAGTTAAATTGTCTTTTTTTTTTTTTTCCAGTTTCTCACTGCGGCTGGATTTGAACCTGCCACCTCTGGCATATGGGGCTGGCGCCCTACTCCTTTGAGCCACAGGCACTGCCCTAATAGTTAAATTGTAAAGTTAAAGAATGATAGGAGTAGGAGTACAATGGAAGAAAACTTGGGTTATATATTGGTTAATATATTAATATATTATATTACTGGCTGGTATGTAATATACAAGCCAGTCTACAGAAGAGAAATATCTTTCTTTTAGTAGAGAAAAATTTTATTGCAAGTGCTATGAACTGGTTAGATCACATCTAGAATACTCAGCATAATGGCAAACCAGAAACACCACTGTTTGCTAATTTTACAAAATAAGTTATTTCTGGGCAGTGCCTGTAGCTCAGTGAGTGGAGCGCTGGCCCATATACCAAGGGTAGGGGGTTCGAACCCGGCCCCGGCCAAACTGCAACAAAAAATAGCAAGGCACCTGTAGTCCCAGCTATTTGGGAGGCTGAGGCAAAAGAATTGGGGCTGGAGGTTACTGTGAGCTGGATGCCACAGCACCCTACCAAAGGTGACAAAGTGTGACTCTAAAAAAATAAAAATAAAGTAAGTTATTTCCAATGTTTCTCTAAAGCAAAAGTGGCATAGCACTGGCAATATTAATTCAGGCATCCAGAGCCCTTAACTCAAACTTAGGTGAGATAAAGAAATGTGTGTGATTAATTCTATGTGTCAACTTGGAGGGTGTTTTTGGATGAGATTAACATTAAATTGAGGAGATAACGAATATCGCCACCCATAATGTGGGTGCACTTCAATCAATTAGATGAAGACCTGAACAGAATAAAAAACCACCCTCTTGAAGCAAGAGGAAATTCTCCAGCAGATTTCCTTCAGACGGGAAGTGTACCATCAGCTCTCCTGAGTCTTGGGCCTATGAGCCCACACTGGTGACTTGCACTTTCTAGTTTCCATAATCACATGTGTCAATTCCTTATAATAAATCTCTTTTTCAACCCATAACAAAGATGAAAGAACTACACCCAAAAGGTCAAGGTTAAGAAACTTTACCTTACACAATGACTGAGGGGGATAGAAGTAGAAATAAACCAGTTTTTTCTCTTGTACCTGATTTGGTACAGTGTTCTTGAGAATGCTTCCTAATGAACCCCTTTTATATAAATCTTCATCTCAAGGCTACTTCTGGGGAAAATAACCCAAAACAATATATTCAAGTGGATACTTAAGGAGAACTATGGACTTTATGTACATAGCATGGACTAAGTGACTGCCTATACTAACAACTCAGATAATTGGACAAACCCATAAGTAGGGATTTAGAGTATATTAAATTCAAACCAATAAAGTATGGTGTGGCATTGGAAAAAAAAAAAAACTACTGAAAAATTAGAAACCTGAATTCTAGTTATAATTCTATGACTACAGAAGTATGAGTTCTTTGTTTTCTGTGTTTTGGTTTTGGATTTTTTTTTTCTTTTTCATTAAATCATAGCTGCATACATTGATATGATCATGGGGCATCATACACTAGCTTCACAGACCATTTTGACACATTTTCATCACAATAGTTAACATAGCCTTCCTGGCATTTTCCCAGTTACCGTGCCAAGACATTTACATTCCACATTTACTAAGTTTCACATATACCCTTATAAGATGCCCCACAGGTGTAATTCCACCAGTACCCCTCTCTCCACCCGCGACTGATCAACCCAATCTTTGATGCCAATAATGGTTACATCTGCCTGTGTATCAACTAAACTTGTGATATCATTTTTAATGATTCTTGCAGTCAGAGGTGGTCTTCTGGATTTTTTCTAATTTAGTGGCCAAGAGAACACTTCAGGCAGTATATTAATATCTTTCCCCATATATACATGGAATTAAATCACATGGAATTAAAATAATTTCAGCAATGGGGTACGCTTAGGGAAAAATTTTGGGAAAAAAAAAAAAAACAACCTTAAAATTTGGGCAGTGCCTATGGCTAAGTGGGTAGGGCACCAGCCCCATATACCAAGGATGGCAGGTTCAAACCCAGCCATGACCAAACTGCAAGAAAAAAATAGCCAGATGTTGCAGTGGGCACCTGTAGTTCTAGCTACTTGGGAGGCTGAGGCAAGAGAAATGCCTAAGCCCAGGAGTTGGAGGTTGCTGTGAGCTATGTGATGCCACAGCACTCTAGGGAGGGTAATTTAAAAACAAACAAACAAAAACAAAACAAACAAAAAAACACTTAAAATTCAACTTTAATTTGCCCTGTAAAATCTGGTAGAAGGATGCTGGAGATTAATTGAATTTCCTTGTCAGCTGGTATTGTCTTATAAATGAGGTATACTGCTTTAGTGGTTGGAATGGGCCACCATGTACTCATACATGCACCCACTGCATTTTTTTTTTTTTAATCTCTATGTCACAAGCTAAAAGTAAATCATAAGTATTCATTGTTCCAGTAGTAAATGGATAAGTCCCTGCTGATTGGGAGGGCATGCAAATTTAGGATTTAATTTGGGGCATCCTGTGGGACATGGATCCTTTGATTATGACAGTTGCTGGAGCATATTGTTATTTACTGACAGGGGATTGCCATGGAGGTCAAATTTTGAGCAACACTGACTGTTCCGGTGAAATCTTTCATTGCATCTGGGACATTTTTCTTCAGGCTTGCACTAGCATTACTGGTATTTTGGGAGTTGTTATTAAGGGGACAAGTTTTTTGATGATGCCCTTCTTGTCCACATTTATAGCACTGATGCAGAGGTTGTAAAGCTGATGGGAAAACTTCATGCTTTATGGCTTTCAGTATCAATTTTCTGACAGATTCTGATCATAGCAGCAGTAGGATTGCATTCTCTTAAAGAAGCCAATACGTTTTGACAATCTACATTAGCCCTTCATAAGTAAACTGAGCATTTAAAACTTTAGCAGATTCCAGGTTTTCATTTTGTTGAATTACGGCATTTTGCAAGTGATTAATGTAATCTAGACAAGATTCAATGGCCCCTGGTGGCAAATAATCCAGTGGGGGCTTAGGAATCAGAAATTATTGTCCAAGATCAAAATGCCACTTTGGAGCACTGAGCCTGAACCTGGGGAGTGGAATGGGCACAACCCCCAAAAAGCATGTCTTAATCAGTAGGGACATTTGCATGAACAATTTTTCAAAAGTAAAAACTCAGCAAATATTATAAGATTTCTGAACATACAAACTGTAGTGGTTGGTGAATATGAAAATTTTAACTTGACTGTTGTTGGTATATATAAAGGCTACTGACTTATGAGTGTTGATCTTGTAACCTGAGACAGTGCTGTATTCCTTGATCACTTCTAAGAGTTTTGTAGTGGAATTCCTAGTGTTTTCCAGGTATACAATCATATCATCTGCGAAGAGCGAAAGTTTGATCTCTTCTGACCCTATATGGATACCCTTGATTGCCTTTTCTTCCCTAATTGTGGTGGCTAAAACTTACATTACAATGTTAATCAACACTCATAAGTCGGTAGCCTTTATATATGCCAACAACAGTCAAGTTGAACAAACAGTTAAGGACTCTATCCCATTCACAGTAGAGCCAAAGAAGATGAAGTATTTGGGAATCTATCTAACAAAGGACGTGAAAGATCTCTATAAAGAGAACTATGAAACTCTAAGAAAAGAAATAGCTGAAAATGTTAACAGATGGAGGGTTTCATGCAGCCTTGCACCAGGCTGAGGTAATGGGCCTTTTGAGATGCAAATATTAGAGGTGGGTCGTGAACAAATCAAGGTGCCACCTGCCAGCACAGCTTTCTCTGACTTAGGCTCCAAAGGGAACTGAAAAGAGGAATCTGTCCCTTGGCAACTCCAGATTTCCACAGACTCATGGTTGAGTTCAATCTTGATGCTTTGGTGCCAATTTTGTTTGTTCCCTTCCCTGGGTCCTTCTCTATGACTATGAAATAAAGAAGAAAATGATAAAATCCAATGGTTCTCAAACTTCAGTTGGCATCAGCATCACCCAGAGGGCTGGTTGAAACATGGCTTCTGGGCCACACTCTCAGAGTCTCTGAATCAGTAGGTCTGGGCTGGAGCCTGAGAGTTTATTTTCTTTCCTTTTTTTTTTTTTTTTTAGAGACAGAGTCTCACTTTGTCACCCTTGGTAGAATGCTATGACGTGACAGCTCACAGCAACCTCCAACTCCTGGGCTTAGGTGATTCTCTTGCCTGAGCCTCCTGAGTAGCTGGGACTACAGGCACCCACCACAACCCCCGGCTATTTTTTTGTTGCAGTTTGGCTGGGCCAGGTTCGAACCCACCACGTGGTATATGGGGCCGGCGCCCTACTCACTGAGCTACAAGCAGCACCCTTAGAGTTTATTGTCTAACAAGTTTCCAGGTAATGCTAATGCTTTTGGTCCATGTACCACCCTGATTTAGTCCTATTAGGGAACCAACTGGCCTTTCCAACTATAAAAAAGTTTCAAACACACTGCTTGCAAAGTATCAATCCCCTAAGAACCTTCAGAATTCTATCATTTTAAAAACAATTGTGACAAGTCCAAATTAGGAAATTTCTTACTACAAATCAAATTTTCAGCTTTAACATAGAGAAAAAAATATAAAGCTAGCAAAAGTGGGTCCTTCTGAAGTTAAGAAAGTGGCCTGCAAGATAGATTCTGAGAAGCTGAGCTGAAGCAGTCCAGCTGACCTCATCTGCTCAGTCTTCCCCACCCACCTTCTGTGATTATCTAGTTAAGGTTTCTCCATGATTGTGAGGATGTTTATCTCAGGAGACTTTGCTGAGGTAGTCACACGTAGACAACAGGTGTTCTGATATCAATAGAGTAAATGTTGCCGTGATGTTTCTTTAATGATTCTCTTAGATTTTTGTAAAAGTAAAATTACCTTTCTGTTGAAACATTTTGCATTGTTAGAATGAAGACTATTTTGATGTTACTTCCCATCAGATAAAGTTAAAATTTTCTAGTTTGTTTTCCTTGTATTTCATTATAAAAGTTTTTACAATTTTAAATAAGGCAGAACAGAATTGACAGGCTACTCTCACTGCATTCCAGAATTACTGGCCGTATGACCAATAGAGCTTGTTTGGATTTAAACCCTGTCTCTGCATATTGACTGGACAGTGAAAGGTGGAGAGTGTCTGGTAACACCTTTTCCCTCCTGGCAGCAATGGGATGAGTTGATCAACACAGCTTTCAGAGGTGTGCTTCTCTGTCGTAACCTATCATTGGAATTTCCTGGGCAGATTTAAAAATGCCGATGCCCAGGGTATGTCTCAGCCCACCTATTATCAATCTCTGGGGGTGGCAGCCCCCCTTTTCTGCAAATAGTCTGAGAACTCTCCCCTAGAGTCACTGTGAGGAATAAATATGGAAAGAGCAGTGGACATCACTTTCATTATTTATTGTGCACTTACTCTGTGATGGGCACTGTAGTAAGTGACTCAAAATTATATGTATTTAATCCTCACTGGAAAATAACAGGCATGGACAGGCATTCATAACCACGGGGAGAATTTATTAACTAAGTCTCTTGCACAAAAAGTGGGGAACTGTTAAAGTTTCTTAGCAAAGGGAAATACATTTAATATTTTAAAACCCAGCTCTGCCACTGACTAGCTCTGCCATCATGGGCAAAAATGACAGTCTCTTTGCACTAAGTTTCCATAGCTGTAAAATAGGATTAGTAGTTTCTACTTCCTTGGGTTAAAGGACTAAGGAAATTAATATATGAGAGTTTCTTGTTTCACCTTCAACACAAAAAGAACTTGGAAGTCATCATTCTTATTCTTATAACAGGAGAGAGCTGGATAAATTTATATCTATCTATCTATCTATCTATCTATCTATCTATCTATCTATCTTTCTATCTATCCCTATCAGATAACTGAGGTTGCAAAGCAAACACCACCCTGAAATTTGGAGTCAGGTGCACACACCCAAGATCTGCCTTCTTGGAGAAGGAGTCATTGGAGACAGACTGGTGGAAACACTCAAATATCGTGTTGATATGTTAATTGCTGGAGGACCACTGTGGACTAGCTTATCATCATGATCCCAGCATTATAAAAAGCATTGAGGAGTCTTCTTACTTCTTTTTATCTGAGAGAGTTCATGCAGAATTCATATTATTTCTTACTAGAATGCTTGATAGAATCCACCGATGAAACCATTTAGACATTTACATGGGAGAGAAGGGTTTGTTTTTTGATTTCGTTTCCACAGCTGCTGCTGCTATTTTGACTTCTTATGGCAAAAGCAAACACTTTCTTAGACTTTCCTTCTAGAAACCCTGTGAGGTTTTCAAGAAAGCTTCTGTCTGGTTTCTGACAAAGGTGGAAAATTCACAACAAACGTCTTCTCTACCGTGGAAAGGTTGGTTGATCTCAGCTTGGAGAAGGAGCTTTCTCCTAAGTATCCTCCAGCCATCCTATCTCCACTAAAGAGTGAAACAGTCAACAAGGGTTAGGGCTGCAACATAATCAATTCAGAACACTGCAGCCAGGGAAGGGATGCAGGGTGGGGACAAATGGTGGGGCCACTGGTGAGAATTTGTGAACCCAGGCCCATAAAAAGACTGACATTTGATCAGAAGAGTAAACAGTGCTCTCCTTCCTCACACCTTCCTACCACACCAGCGAGGGCTCCAGTTGATAACAGTGTATTACATTTGAAACCTCTGAAAACTCAGATGCTCCCTAAAGTAGTGAGCTTCAGGAAGCTCAAAGTCAGGAGGAAAGTCAGAACCAGGGATATCTCAAGGGGAACGTCAAGCCTTTGGCACTTACAATTAGCAAAAAAAGATTTAAACACAACCCCACTTCTAGAGAGATTAACATGAAGTCTCACCTGAAAGGCCTATTCACCTTAAATTCCTAGAACATGCATCTAACTTTCAACAAATAATTATGAAACAAGAAAAAAAAATCTTAAGAAACAAAGAAAGCCTCTGGATCAGACTCCAGTGTGACACAGAGGTTGACGTCAGATAAGGAATTTAGAATCACTCATTCATCTGGTAAGGGGTGTGCCATGGTTTATATGCTTGTTGTATCCCCTCCAAAATGTACACTGAAACTTAATCCTCACTGCAGCAGTATCAAGAGGCAGAGCCTTTAGGAGGGTAGTGTAAAATCATGGAAAGACTAAGACAGGGCCCTACTAGAAAGGGATAGCATGCAGGAGCACAGGAATCAGAGAAAGAGAGAAGTGGAAACACTATGTCCATCTGTCCATCTCAGAGAAATCCTAGAAGTGAAATCCGCAGTTAACAGGAATGATTTCACATATTGGGCCATGGATGACGTTCTGGAGAGCACCTGACCCATAAAAAAGATCAGAAGTGTAGCTGTTCAGGGGAAAGCTGAGGTATCCATGTGAGGAGTAACAGGGGAAAGAGAAACAGCCAAGAATTCTTTAGCTCATGGATGGGGAGTGAAGAACACAACAAGGGTTTTGCCAGAAAATGCTCATCTTTAGCGTTGCAGACTGAACTGTTTCTCCAAAATTTGTATGTTGAAACCCCACCCCCAATGTATTGGGGATACAAAATTTAAGAGGCAATTAAGGTACATGAGGTTTAAGAGAAGGATCTTAATCCAACAGGACTTGTGTCTGTATGGGAGGAGGAGGAGACACCGGGGCTCTCACATAGATGAAAAGCCCATGTGAGGACACAGGGAGAACATGGCTGTCTGCAAGCCAAGGACAGCGGCCTCTGAGGAACAACCCTGCCACCATGTTGATCTGGGACTTCCTGCCTGTATAACTATGACACATAAATTGTTTAAGTTGCCTAGTCTGTGACATTTTTGTTATGACAGCCAACCAGATCAAATACATTCGAGAAAGGTTATAAACACAATCCCCCTTTTCCCTGGACCTCTTCTTCAGAATGATCATTTACAAATAAGAAAGAGTTTGTATACAAATGAAGCAGAGGTATAAAAAAAATGGAATTTATGAATTAAAAGGGCCCACAGTATAAAGGTTAAATTTAATCAAGAATAATCAACTCCAAGGCATATTTAGACAAAACAGCATAAGAGGGTGTTGATAACAATTGCATTAAGTCTACAAATGAACATGAGAATTGCTTTGTTAACAATTTTGAGTATTTCAATCCATAAACACGGTATATATTTATTTAGATATTCTTTAGCTTTCTTTTGAAAAGTTTTATAGTTCTTACTCCATAGGTCTTTCATGTATATTGTTACATTTATTCCTCTTTCTTTTATTATTTTTGATACTATTGTGAATTGAACTTTTTAAAATTTTATTTTTGGACTTTTCATTAGCATATAGAAATAAAATTGAATTTTGCTCATAGATCTTGAATCCTGCTATATTGCTAAAGTTATTAATTACAGTCATTTTGTAGATTCTTTAGGAATTTTTGCATGCAAGATTATATAAATCTACAAATAATGATAAGTTTATTTCCAACCTATGAGGCTTTAATTTATTTTCTTGCTTTTTTGCACTGACTATAACCTCCAGCACATTATTGAGCAGAAGCACTGAGAGGGGACGGCTTTATTTCTAATATTAAGGAGAAAAGGATGCATTCAGTTTTTCATCATTTAAAATGTTGGCTGGCTGGTTCATAGATACCCATTAGTAGCTTGAAGAAGTGTCTTTCTAAGGTTGTTGAGGTACTTTTCTCTTTTATCATAAATTAGTGTTGGATACTTTTAATTGCTTTGGTGGCATATGTCAACATGATCCTGTGTTTTTGACCTTTATTCTATCAATATGGTATATTACATTAATTGATTTTCAAGCGTTAAACTAACATTAATTTTCTGAGATGAACACATTTGGTCATAGTAAACACACGCTTTTATATATTGCTAGACTTGACTTGCTAGTTTTGTTAAGAATTTTTTACACTTAAGTTTATGAAGGATGTTGATCTGTAATTTTCTTTTATCTTTGGTTTTGATATCACGGGGATACTGGCATGATAAAATGAGTTGAGACATTGAGGAGTGTTTCTTCCTGCTCCTTTTTCTAAAAATGTTTGCCTAGAATTAGTATCATTTCTTCTTTAAATGTTTGACAGAATTCACCCATGAAGCCATCTGGGCCTAGACTTTTTATTTGTGAGAGAATTTATTTTTAATTTCTCATTTAATTTCCTTACTTGATGTGAATATGAATAGATTTACTATTTTTTCTTAAGACATTTTTGGTAATTTGCGTCTTTCAAGAAATTTGTCCATTTTGTCTAAATTGTATAATTTGTTAGCATCGAAATTTTCATCACATTTCCTTATCATCCTATAATTTCTGTAGAGTTGGAAGTAATGTCTCTGATTTCCTTCCTAATTTTGGTGATTTGTGCCATCCTTTCTATTTCCTGAAAAGAAAAGTGACTGTCTAGGAACTGCAACAATTCAGATGAGAAAAGACCAAAGCCTGCTGGCGACAGTTCAGGATGGAGGGAGGGCGCCTCAGAGGCGGGCAAGTCCTGTGGGATACACTTGGGTATCGGGGTCTTCGTAGTTGTCTTTCCTCTGACTCTATGACTTTACACTCAAATTGTGGCATTTTACACCTCTTCTTTATTGGGCAATTTATGAAAGAGCAAAAAACACCCGAGACTCAGTCATGCCTGGGGAATACCCCATGGAGAACATTATTGTATTAACCATGTTTTTTTCTTTTTTTTCTGTGTTCTGATGCTTTGATATCTGGGGCCTTATTGACCCTGGAGAAACTGCCTCTCCAAGGTTAGCCAGTTATAGACCTAGAAAACAAGTCACTTGGAATTTGCTTTTCACATGCGAATCAACCAATCTACAGCCACTCCCCACCACTTCCCACTATCACATCCCAGGTCACTATTCCTCTGCCCTTATCACCCCAGCTAGGTACCAGACAACAGGGACAGACCCCACACTGCAGAGCCCAGGGGAATTATTCCAGCTAGCCAATGCTGACTCTGTTTACCCTGCCTTGCCTGTTCTTTTTCATGAAAAACACAATAAAGGCCCTTGTCTTATTTCCCCCTCACTCCCTCCGGCTGCTGCGCTACCCTGGTGGTATCCCCCATGAACCCTTGTGGTGTGGTGTGCTTTTCCTTTGGGGATCTATGAGTAATTAGCTGTCTTTTCCATGGCTGTCATGGCTCGAGTTATTGATCTTAACTGCACCTTAAAATAAAATAAAATAAAATAAAATAAAATAAAATAAAATAAAATAAAATAAAATAAAATAATAAAATAAAATAAAATAAAATAAAATAAAATAAAATAAAATAAAATAAAATAAAATAAAATAAAGCAATCTATCCTACACTGTGTGAATAAGTTAGGTCTATGAGCGCCAGAAATGCAGAGGAACATGTCTGTACATGTTCAGGGCAATTCTTTCCTCCATCACTCATTTTCTAGCAAGGCTGAGTCCTGGATCTTTTAAACAAAATGATTGCTAAAATAGCAGAGTGAAAATGACCTTTAGAAAGGTGCCAGGGACCCAATTATTTCTATCAAATTCCATGGAGTACTAGAAGATTGATCCCAGAAAAAACGACCCTATTGCCATGTTTGTTGCAGTCAATCTCATCCTTCTCTCAGTGGAGTAGAGAGAGAGAGTGGGCAGGCACCTGTGCCTCTGTCGTGATCACCTGCCTCAGTTGAACATTGTTATCACAGTCAGGAAGGACACATCACAAACATGCCCAGTACAGATTATGTTCTGGGGTGCAAGGGAGAGAAAGGGGGGCACTATAAACAATGCAGGTGATTTCCTCTTGTCCAGTCAGTGACGCTTATCTGCTATGTCCACCCTCAGTTATATTTCCTACATGCCTCTCACAATAGGCAGATCAGTAATACATTAAAAATGACTGTATCTATTTATCACACATAGTACACAGGTTCTATTACATTTATCTGTTGATCAAACCAAGGAGTAGTGATTAAGTGCAATGCTGCAGAAAAAAGGAATGGTGAAGAGTGGTGACTAACTTAGAATATAATAGGCAATTAAAAAAATATAAGGGTAATTTTGATCATCCTTGATGTTCACCTTCTAGCTGATTACAGAACCTAAATTTTGATCAAGGCTAGACTTGCCAATACTTGGCATTGACCATGGGTAAGAAAATAGACTGTACACTATGGCCTGCAAAGGCACATGGAAACACTGTGACTTCTAAGCTTGTTTACTCACCCAGACAGAGATGGGACCAAGTAAAACAAAAAGAATGAAAATCCAGAGTCACCGTCAAATCAGAGAAATATCCAATACATGTTATCTCAATTGAATCTTGAAAAACAGATTAAGTGTCCACAAAAGAGATGATGAATAAAAGGAATCCTTAGCTGGGGAAATTTGAGAAAAGAGAGAAAAAATGAACTGAGAAATCTCTCTCTCTGCCCACTGGACATGGACATGAAAACCAGTAAACTGAAATGTGCAAAGATGATAACCCTGTAACATCTCTCCAGCACACTAAAGAAATACTTACACATGTGTAGGAAAAATTACATTTGTTTTGTCTGCAGCTTTGCAAAAACATGGAAACAGCCCAGATACCTGTCAGTAGGTGAATAAGCAGTTCACTGGATAGGAGGAGTTCTAGATATTTAAAAAAAAAAAAAAAAAAGTTGAGTTTTTTTTTTTAAATTATGGGATAAAGGCACATACTACCGTGCTATCTATGTGAACAAAAATAAACAGATTAATAGCATATATAATTAGGTTAAATATAAACTAGAAAAATATGCTACAAAACTAAAATAGCAGTCACTTCTGGGGAAAACAAGAGGTAATATTCTTTCTCTTTGGAGTATGCATTTCCCATGTCATCTTTGTAATTTTTAAAGATATATTACAAACATGGAAAATCTACATAGACTTAAGTATTTTTTTTTTAAATGGGAAGCAATATGGCTAAGCGCCAACGAATTCCAAACAGAACAACGGATGTCTTCTTCTCTTCTGTGCTTTCCAAGTTTCTTCTTCATCAATCAAAACTCTATCCTTTTCGGGCCAGAAAATGAAATTAAATTTTTAAAACACAAAGCCCAGCTGGAGGCCAGTAGGGAGGACAATTTCATCAGAACATCACGGGGAGAATTTTAGAAGAGGGGGTCAAAAAGATAAATTGGTGCTTGGCCACAAAAGCCTTTAAATTCAAGGTTAAGAAGTTTGGACTTCGTGCTCCCCCCACTGGGAAGCATTACGTGTTTCTGAGCTGGAGATCGTCATGGATCAAAAGGATAAATCGATATCCACTCTTGACCTCTACCTCTCCAAGGGTATCTTTCACCATTATCTCCTATCTGATAGAAGTCTGGGAGTTTAGACACTGGGCAGCAGCTCAAAAGACATGTTCTGCTCTCTCCAAGGGTGTTACTGTTTAAGGAAGGATTTTCAGACTTTTAAAAAACACATCATAGCATGAATGCTCCTACCTAAAAGGTACTTGAAACAGATGATGCTTTTTCAACTGTAAGTAGCAAGCACGTTCATCCTTCAGTAGGGAAAGTGTTATTACATTTCTCTCATCCCTACCGTTTCCTAGATCATGATTTTTAAAGTAGAATTGAGTCATAAACTCTGTGGTAAAAGGAACAAAATAATTATGAATAGGATAACTGAAAAATATTATTTAACATTTTTTTCCTGAAAACCCAAGATGTTTCTGAGTTAAGGGACATCGACCTAAGAGACAGCTATGAGACAGAACTGCTTAGATTTCCAGAATTCAGCATGCACATATAATGTATCCCCAAAGCACATCATGGAGGGAAGGAAATAGCAGGTCTACTGGGAAGCATTAAATATAAAATGTCACCAACAAGAAAGAAGGGTCTGCAAACTGTCTACCTGCCTTTCAGACTGAAAACAGCCTCATCCTTGACAATAGTCACAGAAAGCATAGCAAGAAAAACAGCACAGGGAAAAATAAGCCTGATATAAAATAAAAAACAGGCAATGATATAGCCAGAGAAGACAGGACGCCACTGAGTAGTAAAGCAGCCACCACTGCTTGACCACACGCTGGGGATTTGCACATCTGATGGTTTCAATCTTCATTCATTCTTTCCTCACAGGCATTATGTGCCTACAAGCCAGGCTGCTGTTCTGTGCAGCAGGGGATAGGTGACAAAAAAAAATCCCTGTGCTCACTAAACTTGCATTCTGCAGGGGTAAAGAAGGGGAAAAACACACAGCATTCTGGCTCACTCATTTTAGAGGTGACAAGACCACATCCTGGTTGTTCAGTAACTTGTCTGAAGTCTCGCAGCTAAGTAGTGCGGAAGGGGCCCCATGAACCCAGCACAAAGACACTTCACACAGCTTACGACCTTCTGCTCCTTTTCTAGAGTTACCCACACAGTCGAGGCCTGCCTTTTACAAAAAGAAAATTCCATTGTTGGGGAAGCCAGCGTGCAGCTTATTTTTAGAACCTGAGTGAAATAGAAAATAGTGTCACTAGAAGGCAAGTTGACATATGCTTTCTTTTCTTTTCTTTTATTATTATTATTTGTTTGTTTGTTTTTTGTTTTTAAGAAAAGATAATACTACCTTCTTGGAAACAGAAAGTACTTGAACAGGCCTATATTTATTATTATCATCATCCTCATTCGGATGAAAATTACATGCAGAACTGTGACAGGTAAGTGGTACCCTAACACATCCTTTACAGAGTGTTATATTAAGTTTAGACACCAGATTATAGCATGTATTATTTTTTGCCATCAAAGTTACAGGCACATTTGTTCTTCACACTTAGTTTTCATAATAAGGACTATCATACGTCGGCTTGATGGAAATGGAAGTTTTGTGTGTACATATACACACACAGACATACCACATTTTGTTAATCCCTTCATGAATTGACGGGTAATTGGAGTTCATTCTACATCTTTGTAATTGTGAATTGTGTTGCAATAAACAGTTGAGGGCAGGTGTCTTTTTGATAAAATGACTTCTTTGTGTTGGGGTAGGGACCCAGTAATGAGATTGCTGGATCAAATAGTAGATGTACTTTCATTTCTCCATACTGTTTTCCAGAGAGGTTGCACTAATTTGCAGCCTCATCAACAGTGTGTAAGACCCAGGGGTGTCCCACCTGTAACCCGCAGGCTACATGCAGATTATTTGAAGCCTATTTTGCTTATTTGTGGTGTCAGATGTCATTAAAATTACACACAGACCTTTTTATTTTTGCTCAGCATCTTTTGTTGTGTTTGGTATTTAATGTATGGCCCAAGACAACTCTTCTTCTCCCAATGTGCAATAGGGGAGAAAAAAGGTTGGGCATCCCTGCAAACATTCCTGTCTCTCATTGTGGTTTTAACTTGTATATTTCCCTAATTAGTGACATTGATTATTTTTATATGTGTTTGTCCATCTTCTTTTGAAAAATTTCTATTCATATCTTTTGCCCACTTTTTAATTTTTTTCCTTGCTGATTTGTTTTGAGTTTTTTATAGATTCTGGATATTAGTCCTTTGTTGGATCTACAGTTTGCAAATATTCTCTCCTATTCTGGCTTGGTAGAATCAATGTTATTACAGAGTCCATACTATCCCCATCCAAATACCAACATCGTATTTCACATATCTAGGAAAAATCATCCTATGCCTTGTTTGGAATCATCCATTTGCTTAATTGCTTTTGTCTATCTGTCCTTCCGGTAGAAGGATCATAAGGGCCAAGGCTCCACATAGTCACACACACCATTACAGGCTCAGTGCACTAAATGCAGGCGACAACCATGCACTAAGTGTTTTTGATGGAAAGGATAGATGGGAAGATGAAGGAATAAATAATTAGAGCCAGATGCTAAAATAGGAACCATGAAAAATAAGAAGGCAGACTGAGAAAAAAATGGGTTGCTAGGATGTAGTTGTGACACACAAAGGCTTTCGAATCAAACACAAACTGGGTTTGAGACCCAGCTCTGGTAACCAAGAGATGTCAAGGCTCAGAAAATGACATCCAGAGTATGGCACTCAGACAGGCTGGGTACTCGGAACTGGAGAATAGAAAGGGCCTCTGAAAAAAAGTCATTCTCCTGCCTTTTTCTTTTACCTTTCCCTCCTTATCCCCCCATGGCAGGTCATAAGAACTAGAACACTTCTTCCTCAAGGTCATAGAAACTACAAGCCTCATACTAACCTCTCCCTGCCTTTCTGTGTAGGATTTGGCCATAGAGAGATGCTCTGACACACCTTGTCTGATAATGGGTCACAAGACCCTCATTCAAGAAGTTTCCTGCCCTCTACCCAGAGGAAGGAATGTTGCACAGAGAGGACGAGGAGGATCAGAACAGACAAGACTTGCTGGGCCTTCTCACTCCATCTCTTACCATCAGATTATCCCCATTTTTGCCTAATCACATTTCGACATGTCTACCTGTTCTATACTGAACTTCAGCACAAAAATGGCTTTGGGTATTCATTTCTGAAGATTCCCATGTCATGTAAAATTTTGATTAAGTAAATTCATTAGTCTTTTTTCATGTTCACCATAGCACAAATGCAGAGTTTATTATAGGAGTATTAGCTGTCACCCTTACCATGGGTGAGAAAAAGGTGCATGTATCACACCTTTCCACTCTTAAAATGCCTTCTGCTGTTATCTCTGTACATGATAGCTCCCTCTCCTGGAAAAAGAGTATATGTCTATTCCATGACCCCCATACTCTGATTAAATAAGCAAGGACCCCATGAGACAGGAAAAGAGCAACGGGGACCTCCAGCCTGTGGTTAACTGTGGTGGGGACTCAAGCACTCTTGGCAGCCTGGAACTGGCTCTCTGGGCTTCTGCACTACCCTCCCACTATTCTGTGCACCTTATACAAGTGGGCTCAGATGCTCCTTCTAATAACTCTGTTATTATTCTTTTCCCCATTCTACACAGGAGGAGAGTGAGATGCAATCTAGAAAATGATTCCAAAATCTTCACTCTTAACTACTGTCCCACCCTGCTTCTTTTACAACAACCACTATGAATGTTTGAGCCACTACCCTGTGCCAGGTACCATGCTGGGTACTTCACAGTCCACTTCCCTGTGATAAATTATGGGAAGAAATCCCTAGTCTGTCTGACTAGATTGTGGTGAAGGCCAAAGGCGTATATGAAATTTCTTATAAGTGCTATCACTGTGATCTTATTGGGAAATATAAAACAATATTAGTCAGTGCCTACAATGTTTAGAACACACCTTTCTGAATTATCTGCTTCTAGTCTTTCTTTGCCCTTGAGCTACGTTACAACTAAGTTATGAATAATGCACAACAAATCTATAGACTTACAAATAAACCATGTCTGGTGGAGGATCACTTGACTTCACCCTTTTCCCCACAGGGTAAAAAGAACACAGTTTGGCATCCATTTCAACCTTCCTATATACCATATAAATCTGTGTTTTATTAGTTTTTTTTTTGTTTTTTTTTTTTTTGTTTGGAGATAAAGTCTAACTCCTTTGCCCTAAAGAATGCCATGGCGTCATGATAGCTCACAGCAACCTCAAACTCTTGGGCTCAAGTGATCCCCTCACCTCAGTTTTGTTATTTTTAGTAGAGACAGGGTCTCACTCTTGCTCAGGCTGGTCTTGAACTCCTGAGCTCAAGTAATCAACCCACCTTGGCCTCCCTCAGAGTGCTGGGATTACAGGTATGAGCCACCTTGCCTGGCAAATCTGTGTTTCTTAAGGCTTCTCCCATGAATCTGTTATAATAGCTTTTTGACTCCTTCATTAATAAAGAGTCAACCAAATAAAGTCTTTAACTTATGATTATTTTATATCTATATGAGAGTCTTGATTTTACTTATTAATGTGTGAAAATTATTCTCGAGGATTATTTATTGTTACTTCAAAAGAATAACATTCATGTTGTTCAGCTTTCTCGTTCTGTCTGGACTGGAGGCATGAGTGGCCCTGATTTCCCTTTTCATTACCTCCAACTATCTTTATCATAGCAGGTGAAAACTGGTAGAAGGATGCCTTGATTTACACTCATACCCAGGTGACATGCATTGTATAAAACGCAGAGTTGCGGCAGACCAGGTTGAGAAAAGTGAGTCAAGTGCTGTGACCTGGAGATTTCTGGGAGACTGCAGGAGCCCATTAGCTCTAAACAGGCTATGTCCTGCATAACTGAGCAAAAAGAAACTCAACATTGAACACTGGGACAGATGCTACAGAAACAGCTTTGAGAGCTGGCATCTCAGTGAATCTTGTACTGACTGCCTAGAGACAAAAACCTGAGAGAACAAAGCTTCCACTCTGCACACAAGATGGCCAGATGAGATCTGAGAACGAATCCTCTAATAAAGCATAGCCTGAAATAGAATGAGGTAAGTGAAACAGACGAGTATGTGCTATCAGGAGATAAAATTAGGAGAGAGAAAGGCACAATTCTCAAGAGGCATTCCACAAAATATCAACTTGGAAATGAAAAACAGAATTGAGAGCCACAGTGGTCATAATCTGACCTAACAAGACAAAGCAAATAGGTGGCAGAGAAAAGATGTTCTTGTTTGGAAAAAAAAAAAAAAAAAAAAGTATATCTCCAAAGGATGGTTGCTATATGATCTGTTTTACTTGGAAGGCATACAAAAACTCAAAGCTATTTTGGGATGGCATTGGAAGAGCCACGGGATTTATCCCTTTCATTTCTTGAAGCGGGAAGTCCAATAAGGGTGTGAAAAGTAGGCATATAATCAGATACACATTACCGGACTTTCTGTAAGACAGTAAGGTAAAAATCAATATGATAAAAGGGCTGGAGGATGGCTCAAAGTTAATAGAAACTGAAGCAAGGACTTCAGTCTTGGCCCTGCAGGGGAACCACCTGGGGAGTGTTAGAAATTCTGATGCCTAAATTTCACACCCACAGATTTGACACTAACTGGCCTGCTGTGCACCTGAGACTGGCTCTTCCTAAAACAATCCTAGGTAATTCTGAGAGCCATGATTGCACTGAAGTGGTGGTTCTCCACTTTTAGCTTCAGAATCTCCCAGGTTTGTTAACTCCAGATGTTTGTCCAAATTCCCAGAGTTTCTGATTCAGTAAATCTGGGTGGAGACTCAAGAATTTGCATTTCTAACAAGTTCCCAGGTGAGGCTGATGCAGCTACACGCCCAGGGGATTACATTTTAAGAACCCTATTGAGTTCTTTTTGTTTTTCTTCTTTTCCTCTCCCTCAGCCCTTCCCTCTTCTCTGTCTGGTCTCCCCTTTCCCCATGCCCCACCATGTCATTAATTGTCTTCAAATCAAATGTGAGTACATAGGATTCATACTTCTCCAGTCCTGTGATGCTTCACTAAGAATGTGTTCCACCTCCATCCAGGTTAGTACAAGTGCTGAAAAATCTCCATTTTTTTTATGACTGAATAATATTTCATCATATACATATACCACAGCTTACCAATCCATTCCTGAGTTGAAGAACATTTAGGTTGATTCCACATTTTGGCAATTGTAAATTGGGCTGTGATAAATAGCCTAGTACAAGTGTCTTGATAATAAAAGTTTTTGTTGTTGTTTTTTTTTCCTTCTGGATAGATGCCCAGTATTGGGATTGCAGGATCAAACGGGACTAAACTAGGTTTAGTTCTTTGAGGTTTCTCCATACTTCCTTCCAAAAAGGTTGTATTAGTTTCAGTCCCACCAGCAGTGTAAAAATGTTCCTTTCTCTCCACAACCGCGCCAGCATCTGCAATTTTGAGATTTTGTGATATAGGCCATTCTTGCTGGGATTAGGTGATATCTGAGGGTGGTTTTAATCTGCATTTCTCTAATAATTAGGGATGATGAGCATTTTTTCATATGATTGCTGGCCATTTGTCATCTTTAGAGAAGATTCTATTCATCTCTCTTCCCCATTAATATATGGGATTATTGGTTTTTTTCTTGTGAATTAATTGAAGTTCTGTATAGATCCTGGTTATTGTTTGTCTGATTCAAAATATGCAAATATCCTTTCCCATTGGGTAGGTTGTCTATTTGCTTTGGTTGTTGTCTCTTTGGCTGTACAAAAACTTTTCAATTTAATTAAATCCCATTTGTTTATTATTACTGTTGTTGTTATCGCCATGGCAATCTTCCTCATAAAATCTTTCCCCAGGCCAATATCTTCCAGTGTTTTTCCTATTCTTTCTTTGAGGATTTTTATTGTTTCATGTCTTAAATTTAAGTCCTTTATTCATCTTGAATCAATTTTTGTGAGTGGGGAAAGGTACAGGTCCAGTTTCAGTCTTTTACATGTGGATATCTAATTCTCCCAGCACCATTTATTTAATAGGAAATCTTTCCCCCAGTGGACGCTCTTGTTTTTAGTTTATAGAAGATTAGGTGGCTGTAAGTTGTTGATTTCATTTCTTTGTTTTCTATTTGATTTCCAATGTCTATGTCTCTATTTTTGTGCCAGTACCATGCTGTCTTGACTGCTATGACCTTGTAATACAGACTAACATCCGGTATGGTGATACCCCCAGTTTTGTTTTTATTACTAAGAACTGCCTTAGCAATATGTGTTTTTTTCTGGTTCCATACAAAATCCAGAATCGTTTTTTCCAAGTCTTGAAAATAGGATGTTGGTATTTTAATAGGAATGGCGTTGAATTGGTAAATTGCTCTGGGAGGTATAGACATTTTAACAATATTGATTCTTCTCAGCCATGAGCAAGGTGTGTTCTTCCATTTGTTAAGGTCCTCTGCTATTTCCTTTCTTAGGGTTACATAATTTTCTTTATAGAGGTCCTTCACCTCTTTTGTTAGGTATATTCCTAAGTATTTCATTTTCTTTGGGGCTATGGTAAATGGAGCTGTGTCTTTAATTAACATCTCATCTTGGCTGTTGTTGGCATATACAAAAGCAACAGACTCGGGAAAATTGATTTTATATCCTGAAACAATACTGTATTTTTTAATGACTTCCAAGAGTCTTGTGGTTGAGTCTTTAGGGTTGTCTAAGTATAACATTATATCATCAGCATAGAGAGAGAGTTTGATCTCCTCTGCTCCGGTTCAGATGCCCTTTATTTCCTTGTCTTGTCTAATTGTATTGGCTAGAACTTCCAGCACTATGTTGAATAGTAACTGTGACAGAGGACAACCTTGTCTGTTTCCAGTTCTACGAGGAAAAGCTTTCAGTTTGACTCCATTCAGTAAAATATTAGCTGTGGATTTGTCATAAAATAGCTTCGATCAGTTTCAGAAATGTGCCACTTATGCCTATACTCCTCAGTGTTTTAATCAGAAAAGGATGCTGGATTTTGTCAAATGCTTTTTCTGCATCTATTGAGAGGATCATATAGTTTTTAGTTTTACTTCTGTTGATATGGTGAATAACGTTTATAGACTTGCATATATTAAACCAGCCTTGCATTCCTAGGATGAAACCTACTTGATCATGATATAGGACTTTTTTGATGATAAGCTGTAATATGTTGGCTAAGATTTTGTTGAAAATTTTTGCATCTATATTTATTAAGGAAATTCTCCTTTTTAGTTGGATCTTTTCCTGGTTTTGGTATCAGAGTGATGTTTGCTTCATAGAACATGTTGGGGAAGAGTCCTTCCTTCTCAATTTTTTGGAATAATTTCTGCAATATAGGAATAAGCTCTTCTTTGAAGGTTTGTTAAATTTCTGGTGTGAAACCATCTGGACCAGGGCATTTTTTCGTTGGAAGATTTTTTATTGAGATCTTTGATCTCAGTGCTTGAAATTGATCTGTTCAGGAGATCTATTTCATCTGGGGTAAGTCTAGGGAGAGGGTGTGATTCCAAATATTGATCCATTTCCTTCATGTTGTCGAATTTCTGGGCATAAAGTTTCTGGTAGTATTCAGAGATACTCTCTTGTATCTCTGTGGCATCAGTTGTTATTTCCCTTTTGTCATTTCTGATTGAGGTTACTAGAGATTTTACTTTTCTATTTCTAATTAGTCTAGCCAAAGACTTATCTATTTTATTTATTTTTTCAAAACACCAACTCCTTGTTTCATTAATTTTCTGAATGATTGTTTTGTTTTCAATTTCATTAATCTCTGATTTAATTTTGGATATTTCTTTTCTTTTGCTAGGTTTAGGCTTAGATTGTTCTTCTTTTTCCAACTCCATCAGATGGCTTTGTGAGTTTGTTGATGTGCTCTCTTTCTCTTTTTCAAATGTAGGCTTCTAAAGAGATAAATTTTCCTCTCAGAACTGCTTTTTGCTATATCCCATAGGTTACAAAAAAAAAAAAGAACAAGAAAAGAGAAAAAATGGTGACTAATCTTCACATAAATTGGTTTTAATTTTGACCAAAGTATATTACTTAAGCATTAATTTTTAACTCAACATGTTAATATGTTGTTTAGGATATTGCATCCTCATTTATAAGTGACATATGTTTGTAATTTCTCCTTTATAATAATATATTTTCTCCAACTTTAATATCAGGTGTACCCAGATCAAGTAGAATGATTTTGATGTATTTCTTATTTTTCTACTATCTATAAGATTTAGCATGATCTGTTTTTTGAAATTATCTTTTACTTTTGTTTTTATAAATATTAGTTGTCTATTTTTTGATACTTAAAATATATAATAAGAAGTTAACCAATGATTCCATACTGAATCTCAAAGTCAAAACATTCTATAATAGACATACTCTTATTTGACAATGTAAATGTTACTTTTTTTGCATTATTTTTGCTTACTATTTTGATGAAGCAATTGTCTGATTCCTTTTTTGAATGTCTTTATGTTCTTTCATTCTTTACAAGGTTTTTGTTTCTAATCCTTATCTTAAACATTGTTATTGTCATTAAATTTTAAGTCTTTTTAATTTTGTGAAGGCAAAAAAAAAAAAAAAATGGAAACCTAATTAACACATGTATATGTAAAAAAAAAAAAAAAAGAAAAGAACATTTGGATACAAAGTCTTAACAGTGAAATATGATATATGAAATTTGACCAGATTTGGATTTTTAAAACAAACTATAAATGATTTTACAGAGACTATTAGGGAATTTGAAGGAAAAAAAGTGGAAATTAAATATAATAGGATTTTAAAATTTTCATCAGATTGATAGTAGTATTCAGTCATGGGAAAGTATGTCCTTATTCTTATTAACTAAATGCTGAATTTTTAACTGTGGGACTAGTATTGCAGAGGATGCAAATAAGGCAGCCCCACATTGCACCATAACTTAATCCTGCTGTTAATTACCTGGGCCATATTTGTCTTCCACTGCCCTCCCCACAAAGACACTACATTTCTCATGTTTGAGACATGTCTGTGAAGTCCATATTTTTTAAATTATATATACTTACAAAAGACACATAACAATACAGTTGAACCTCTAAGTTGACCTCCCAGGGAATAGTAACAAATTGGTAACGTATGGAGGTGGTCGATATAAGGAACTAGGCCTACTGTACTGATATGTACACATGGTGCATGTCTGGTCTATGAAAATTAGGTCAACTTAAGGAGGCAGTCAGTGTAAGGAGGTGGTCAACCATGGAGGTACTTTTGAACTTATTGATTATTTTTGAATATACATTATCATCTAACAGATGCCTCTGAGCAGAAGAGGAGCTCAGTCATTTACAACTGTCATAAAATTCTCTAACTCTAAAAACTGTCATCAATGTAGAAAACAAATCTATTCATATTACAATATAAAGACTTAATTAAAATGATTAAAACTTGAAATATCATATAAAAATTTTCCAATTTTATATCCTTAATGGGAGCATAAAGCTCTCCGGGCTTTCCTGAGTCTTGTAGGATGTCAGTAACAAAAGCTGTCATGTCCTAAAGCAACAGACCAAAAATGAATCCTCCCAAAAATGTGCTCAGAAAAATTCATGCTTAATTTTATTACTTGAGGACCCCCAAACCATGGAAAATTGATGTTAACTCTGCATATTTTGTCTAACCTTGTCAAGTCCTATCAATTCACCTTTCACTTTCTATTTCCCATCCTCCCACTTTAGCCTATGCATTCATTAGCTTCCTCCAAAATTCCTTCCTCTTAAGCAAGTACTTGTCTCCAATCTCCCCTCCATCCTCAACCCGTCCATCTACACACTACCACCAGAATGATGTTCCTAAACCAGTGATTGACAAACTGTGGCCTGAGGGCCAGATCCAGCCATCTTCTTTTTTTCTTTTTATTTTGTTGGAACACATCCCTGTTCATTCATTAACATACTATCAGATTCTACTTTTACATTATGATGGCAGGTTTTAGCAGTAGCAACAGAAACCAAATGACTCATAAATCTGAGAATATTTACTATCTGGTTCTCCACTGAGAAGTCTGCAGATCCTTGTTCTATACTCTTATCCATGCACCAGAAACATCAGTGTTACCTGAGAGTTTGTTAGAATTACAGAACACTGGGGCCTGTAATTTAATTAAAATTCATCAGATTATGTATTTTAATAAAATCTCTAATAGATTCACAGGGGCATTGAAAAGGCACAAAAGTACACATCTGATTATACTATTCCCATGGTCAAAAATCCTTCTGAAATTGCTCCTAATAGACTAGCACAAAATGTGATATTAACATGGGGGGAGTCAAATTCACTTCATTATATACTCTACAGATAGATCTTTAACATGTGAACAACTCTAAGGAGGAACTCACACTCCTGGGGTAGCCATGGAAAGTGCTTCTGATATTTCTATCCAAATTGGCAACAAAGGGTTAGAGAAATAGCAGAAGGGATGGCATTGTCAGCTTCTCTTGGTGAATGGGCAGTGCCATAACCCACGTGTGGTTAGAAAGATTGATCCAGGACTTCTGGTCTCAAGAAACAACATTTAAGGGTTTGGGGAGTGCAGGAGCTAACACGTTGGAACACCCTGTGTTAGGATGATCTGTTTAGTTCCTCCTCCTTCACTGAGAACTCTTGTCACATGCTACAGAAGGCATATCTTTCCTTCCAGACCTCATATTGAAATCTTATCCCCAGTGTTGTAGGTGGAGCTTAATGGGAGGTGTTTAGGTCGTGTGGATAGAGCCCCCATGAATGGCTTGGTTGGTGCCATCCTGATGGTAATGAGGGAATTCACACTTGATTAGTTTCCTCCTGAGCTGTTTGTTAGAAAGAGCCTAGCACCTCCCCATCCTCTTCTCTGCCCATGTGAGCTATGCTAACACCAGCTCCCCTTCATCTCCCATCATGAGTAGAAGCAGCATGAGGCTTAAACCAGATGCTCAGTCTTCCAGCCAGCAGAATTTTGAGCCAAATAAATCTTTTATTCATTATAAATTACCCAGCATAATTTGTTCCTTTATATCAACACAAATGGGCAAGACATCACCTGTCCAACCAGAAGACCCATTGATCCAGCTGTGAGAATATCGGTGAGCCTCTCCCATTAGGGGCTTGACCACATGAGTGCTCCTCTGAGCTTTTGGGAACTGGCTCTCCCGTCTTGTGTCTGTTAACCACAGTGTTTGCAGAAGTGGCATCATCTAAACAGCCTTCGATGGGCTGTTACTAAACCCTGCTTTCTGGCAGTAAGGTTGTACAAGTTATCCCTGCATGTAATTGTTGGACACAATTAGATATCAACCAAAAAACAAATGACAATGACAATCAAATATCTCAGGTATGCTTACAACAGGTTCCCTGTGGGATGAGGCCCAGATGCCTTAGACATATTATGCTACCATCCCACTGTTAAATGATAAACTTCAAAAAAAAAAAAAGAAAGAAAGAAAGAAAAGAAAAGGTAGAATGACTTTATTTTTTGTTTACCTTTTTGAGCAGATACAAAAATTAAGGCATGTTAAAGGTTTCATCTGATCTATTATCAGTAAGGGAATGTGTAAGATGTTGCAAGTTCCAAGGGTAAGTCAAGAAGAAAATCTTTATATGGACTAAAGTAACATTGACATGCACTTACACATACATGCAGTCATCAGGCCAGAAGGCCCTAGGTTCCCCCACTGGACAGAATTCTTTTACATGTATCTAGACAAGCATGATTTTGCATTACTATTAATCATCTATGATTTGTAAAAGAGCTCAAAAGCAGAAGAATGATAGTGTCCTGTAACCTGGAAAGTTACATGTGTTGTTTCCCATTGGAATTACCCAGCACCCTTTTTGCTTATTCTAAGTTTACTCCACTGTGAAGACTCGTCCATCTCCCCAGAGTGACTTCGGAGAGGTCACTGGCCCCACCGCTCACAGGCATCGAGACACCTGTTCTCTCCTTTCTCTGCAGGCATTTCTCCTCTTAGCTTGCATCTCCCTTGGTCATGTACCATTTTTTAAATGACTTGGCCTTAGGAAAACAAAAGCCCCAAAGGGAAAATACTAGAGTGTAACATATGCTATTATTTCAGTAACATAATATCTCTTAAAGCAAAAAGAAATGTAAAAGCATCTGCCAGGAATGAGGATGATACAGGGAAAGAAAACACAAACTAGGACCCCAATAAATAATCACAACACACCGTGAGATACCCACAGAAGAAAGGTGCCTGGGTTCTTATTAGAATCCACCTAAAGTCTTCATCCCTTTGCCCTCTTAGTTCCTATTGGCCAACATGATCTATAGTTAGACAGAGATTTGCAGAGACCTAGGTTCAATGGCTCCATGTGATAAATCTATTCTGATCTGGCCACCCAAAGATAATAACTGGGCTTCCACCATTTCCCCTAAACACAAGTCATCTTAAGCCTTAGCGCTAATAACAATCTGAGCTCTGTGTTTCCTGCTTCATTGGCTTACAAATCCCTTCAATAATCAAATGCCATTATTAAGGATGTGTGGAAGGGTGCTTGCCTTCCTGATAATCTAATTCCACCTCAAATAATTAAATCTCCTGATGGGGTCCTAAGCCTATTCACATGCCCACTGGCTCCAAATTTGTTCCCTCTTGCAAAGCCCCACCTTCCACACCATTCTCAGTCTCTCTCAGCCTCTACTATCTCTGTCCATCCAGTGGTGTCTTCAAGTTTTTCTGGGACCTCCAGCCGCTCCTTTCCTTTCCTTCTATCCCTGCCTCTAGGCCACAGTCCCATGATTCCTCAAATTAACTCTGTCTCAGAAGCTGTTCTAACCTCAGCATTGCTGGTGAGAACCAACCTAAGCCAATGTGAACACAATTCTGAAGTCCTGTTTTGTGGCCAGCACTACCAGTGGAGAGCTTGAGATGCACAAGAGCAGCTATTATAGGAAAAGCATCTTCCCTTCCATGCACCCCAGCTTCCTGGCTGAGGCCCCTATAACAACAGACAGATTAATCAGACAAAAGCATAGAAATGTACATAATCCAAGTGTTAGGTGACACGGAAACCTTATAAAGAATTAAAGACACAAAGAAACAGGTATGTCTGAGTATTTCATGCTAGATCAGATGAAGAACGAATTATGGAAAGAAACGTCATAGAAAAAGAAAGGGTGTGAAACACAAGTTTTCTAGAGAATTGTTCACCATCCCATCCGCATCCGGCACAGGTAAATTGTAAATAAAGGGACAAGAGAAAACTTGCAGATCACAAGGGAGATAGCTGCTGTTTATGAGGTGTGGTGCTTACCTGGCTGCTAATCTGATTCCTCCCCAGATAAATTTGCCTGATGGGGTCCTAGGCCCCTACACACCCCCCACTGGCCCCAAAATGACATAAGCCAATGTGAACACAATTCTGAGGTCATTTTTGGTCATCAACATGACCGGTGCCACACACTGTTTAAGAGCATCACATGCTAAGTCCCATCTAACCACCACAACAACCTGTCAGGTAAGAACTATCTTTAGGTAGGAATTATTCTTCCCATTTTAGGGATGTCAGGAGTTTAGGTAGCTCACCCCAAATCACATAGCCAAGAGGTACTACAATAGTTTTTTAGATTCATGAATGCAAAAAGACCCAGCTCAGGTATTTTTTCCTTGAACTTCATGATAAGTGTGATGTAGGCAAACCAGTGTAGGAGGCTGTTCCCCAAACCACACACCTGTAACTCTCCTGGCAGCCTGCCCTGGGCCAGATTCCAAATCAGCTCTGGTTTTCTGCAGATTCCCTTTTTTCTCCCCCAGAAATCACTCAGGGATCTGAACACACATTTGGCCGCAGATTCAATATCATGCTTGGTTTCATCTTATTCTAACTGAAAAGCCTTGCTTTCTTTTCTTCTTCAATGATTCTACTGACAGGGACAGCATGTTAGCTATTCCAACCAATAATTTGAAAATTAAAAAAAAAAAAAATTAACAGTTACTTCTTGACAGAACAGTGTTGTTTTAGAGGACAACAAGTATTCATCAAAAAAGGTCAATCTGTGGGAGTTTTCTTGAAGTATTAATAATTGACATTGTTTTTCTCTCTGAGTGTGTAATGAGCCTAAACTGTCAGTAATTAATTACATGAGAAAAAGGCTGAAATCCCATTTTGCAGGCATTTTATGGAGCTGATTTCCCTCCACTCACATGGCACTGGTATTAAAAGAAGTAATAAAAGATTTATGTACTTAACCTCTATTAGTGTAATTCATTCTGTTTAACAACGCTGCATCTTTATAAGGCATTCAAGGGCTACTTATTAAAAAGTTTGTATCTTTCATCAGACTCTGAGTTACAAAATGTCTAATTTTAAGAGTTAGGAGCATACTCATTCTACTGGCAGATTTTTGTTGAGTACTTATTTAGTGCAAAATACTATGTTAGACACCAGGGACTCATTCTAAATTTTAAAAGAATGCCCACTATCTGCTAGGCACAGCCATAGGCACTGGGGATAGGAGGTTACCATGTCGTAGGGACATTCTTATTCTTGGGAGTGAGCCTGTTACTTCAGGTAACAAAGTGACCATGGTGGGACCCTAGATAGTTTAAGCTAATGAGGCAATTCAGGATGACTGTGATGGGACTATGAGCTGTGTAAGATCAGCCTACCCTGGGGGAGAAGAGCAGGGTTAGAGATTGAGTTTAACCTCATGATTAGTCATTCAATTCATCATGCTCACATAATGAACCCCTTAAAAAAATTAAAAAACCACTGGCTACTGCAGCTCAAGAGAGCTTCCCTACTTAACAATATTCTGTTGAGTATTATCACGCATCGTGGCAGGAGGGTGACGTGTCCTTGAAGACATGGCAGCTTCGCATTTAGGACTCTCCCAGACTTTATGCATCCTCTCTTTTGGCTGGTTCTAATTTGTATCCTTTGGCTGTAATACAACTGTAAAATGATAGCACTTTCCTGAGCTCACTGAGACATTTTAGTAAAGTGTCCAATCTGAGGAAACCCCCAATTTGAGGCCATGTGGTCAGATATAAAAGTGTCCTGGGGATTCCCAAACTTGCAGCTGCTGTCTGAAGAGAGAGTAGTTTATGGGGACCATGCCCATAACCTAGGGAAAAATTGCAGGAAAAAAATTGCAGGATAGTTAGCATCAGGAGTTATTGCAGAAGTGAACCTTGACCTTATGAGATTTCTCTTCCAGTGGACAGCAAAGGGGAACATGGAGCACATAAAGAAATAGTTAAAATGTCAGCAAGGGGAAAGCACTGTGAAGATAAGACAGATTAATTAATAGGATGGGGAGTGACTTCTGGCCAGAGAAAGAGCAGAGAAGGGTTCAGGGAAGGCCTTTTAGGCATGACAGTTGAGACTCAAAGAAGAAAGGAGGGAAATGGTGAGCCAGGAAATGTTGGCCTTGCCCTTCCTGGGTAACCACCAAGCAAGAAAATCCAGGAAAAGCAATTCAGAATCAACAGCAGAAAAATTCTGCTTTCTGAAAGAGCTATGCTTTAAAGTTGACCATAAGGTGCAGTTTTAGCCACTTGAGTCACATTTTTCTCTCACTGATTTTTATTATAAACTCATAAACTGAGTTTCAGGGAAGGTCAATGTGGACCATGCAGACACATCTGGAAGGAATGAAGTCAGAATAGCATTGCAGATGAGGCAGGGCACCAAAGGCATTCTTTTCAATGCACATTAGCCCCACTGCACTCCAGCCCAGTGATTCCCAAATATGCATATAAATCAGCTGGGGGTCTCATTAAAATGAAGATTCTGATTCAACAGGTCTAGGGCAGGGCCTGAATTCTGCGCTTCTAATAAGCTCCTAGAGGATGCTGAGACCACTGGTCAGACGGCCTCATGCTCAGTAATGAAGCTGTAGCCCAGTACTGTCTAACAGAAGTAAAACGTGAGTCACAAATGCAAACCAAACATGTAACTTTATGTTTTCTATTGGCCACATTTTTTTAAAAATTGAGGGTGGCACCTGTGGCTCAGGGAGTAGGGCACCGGCCTCATATACCGGAGATAGTGGGTTCAAACGTGGCCCTAACCAAAAACTGCAAAAAAAAAAAAAAAAAGAAAAAAAAAAAAGTTGAAAAGAACTTGTAGAAATGTGATAAGTATGTTATTTAACCTAATATATCCAAAATAGTATCACTTCAACATCAACATGCCTTTGCTTTTTACCAAGTGTATATTTTTTGTATATGATATAACTCAATTTGAAAGTTATATTTCAAGCGCTCAGTAGCCATCTATAGCTGGAGGTGACCACATTGGTCCATTGTATTAGACAGGACAGCAGGAGCTAGTGGGTAGTCTTAGAACTGAGATGTTACACTTGGAAAATCCAAGCCTGCAGCTGGTCTTGTTGAAGAAATTCAATTGGAATGTTATTATATTCCTCATAAGTAAATTTAGAACTATGAAGCAATTATGCTGTTTTTCTAATATCATTTGTACATAGGAAAACACTATTTTTTATTTTATACATATATAAAATATGTGATGTATATTACAGATATATACATAAATTATAATGTACATATGTATGTAATTAATGTGTAGATGATGTTATTATACACACTTATATCACATATATGCATATATGATATATACCAGAGTAACAGCTATTATCAAAGGTTTGCTGTGGTAGTTTCTGACTGGTATGAAGTAGAGATTTTTACAGGTACTTCCTCTAATCAGGGTAAGCTGGATATAGGAAATGAATTTTTTCCTGCAACTGAATTCTCCTGATTGCTGGCCTACATTAACAAAAGTCAGCAGGTGATCACTCAAATGCTCTGGCCTCAACAGTAATGCTATTAGCATCTTTTATTCAAGTCCCCCAAGCATATTAAGAGCACAGCTAAAGCTTTGCAATACTCTGTGACTAAAATAACCCCAATTTGCAAACAAACTGATAAGGCAGCCATTGGGTGAAAAATTTGTTCCCAATCCCAAGGCCTGCTCCAGCAGATTGGCAATCAGAAGGCATTGCTATGGGCACCATCCACCATGACTCTGCCTCCTATGGACACTGTATTTTCTCCCTCAAATTGATCTTTCTAAGTCACCTACAGCCACAGTCTAGTGAAGAATGATGTTGGTAAAAAGGAAGCAAACAAGCTGTTATGATCATTAAAATAACGATTTTTTAGATAAAGTCATTGTTGGAAGTGGATACCTTTGCACACTAGGACTTATTGATTACTCCAACAAGGGAAAACACAGTTACAATCCATACTAATTAAACCTGGACCAAAATAATAATAAGGTGCTTTTATAGATAGAAGGGAAAGCAGGTTTTTTATTGAATTGCCGGGGGCAATTGTAACAGGGTAGGAGAATATCTCCAGTAACAAAGACAGATGTCATTTGCCCAGGAAGCATGTAAGTGCTAGTAGTATTTAATGCCTGGTGGTTCCCTGACTGTGCATTGTTCACAGAGGCTTTTCATCAGTTTTTAGTCACATAGATATTTTTATTCTAATGTATTAGCCCTTCATTATTAAGCACGTATGCTGCCTGTCTCTGCAAGGATTTCCAAATCTATTAGAATTGAGACCTCATAATAAGGTCTCATAAAAAGGTACAAACTTTTATTAATCCCATTTTACAGATGATGGAGGTTTATCAATGAGTCCAAAAATCACAGCTAGAAGTTCAAAAGACAAGACTTGAACCCAGATCAATCTGACTTCAGACTTACCCAGCTATTGACTAAGACTTTAGCCCACACTTTTTAGTTCTGAAAAGTACTGTCTAAAATTAACTCCATATAATAAGCCCAAACCTGACTCTTGTTATTTCCACTATTTGGTCCTAAAATAGTGGAAATAAAATCAGTTTATTCCTTGTCCAATTTATGTCTTAGAATATCTGTACTTTCTCCAAACCTCTCTTTGCTATACGACTAGTTCCTAGGTTCCTTCAACTGCCCTTCACATCTTAGGGGCTCCTAACCCTTTGCCACATTAAGAATTCATGTTCTACAGAATGTCCCTTATATTTTGAAACAGTCTTTTTCTATACTTCAATAGCCACTCTGGTGGGCTGGAGGGAAAGGTTGGTATTATGGTAGGATTACTGGTAGTTATTACATAATCAGACACCGTCAGGTAATAAAACATTAAGGAAAGAGTTGTCCACTTGGGAAACTCATCTGTGTGTTTTTCAGTCCTTTCTTTCCCACCGCTTCCCCCAGACCCCCCAAATCTGATGGTAGGTGCTCGGGGAGATTAAACTCGGCACAGTACCAAGAAGAACAGTATCCGGTCAAAAGAATAGCAGCTCCCAGGATAGCTGAAAAATGGCCACTGGTCTCCACCCCTCGCTGTATCCTGTATCCTTGCTTTTTGCAACTCTTCAAACAAGAAGTCTATAGAAGGTTCCAAAAAATGCATACACATTTTAAGAAAGGAAAAAAGAATATTAAAATTATAATACTCAATATATACCAATAACAAAATATGAATACAAGTTACATTGAGCATCTCTTGTGATTACAGAAGTCCAACATGACTTGAGTATAGACATTTCATACAGTTCTTTCCTTTCTTAAAATGTGTAAACATTTTTTGACACCTCTGTGTTTAACTTCTTTTTGAATATGGGCTGGCATTGTGACCATTTTTAGCCAAATAATGAGATAGAAATGATGTTTTTTCCAATTTTGAGCCTAAGCCTAAGAAGCCTGTGAGCTTCCACTCCATCTCTGAAAAGGCTGCCCTGCTCCAAGTGAAGATTGCAGGCTGACCTACTGGACCAGCAGAGATGAGCAGTTGTAGCTGAGGCCCTCAGATAAGCCAGTCACTGGCCAACTCAACAGTTGACTGCAAGTACGTAAGGGAACCCAAGTGAGACCAGATTGACGGCCCAGCCAAAACTAGCCCAAATGAGAGCCATGAATTAAATAGTTTTAAATTTAAGCCTTTAGATTTTAGCATGGGTTATTATAGTTTTTTAAAAGCTAGCTGATACACTGTGTCTGTAACTAACATAATATCTTCAAAGAACTCAATATAATAACAATAAATGTACAATAAACTTCAAAGTAGCCAACTGATGAAACCAACATCATAAACATTCTCTTGTTTTAATAACATGTAACTGGTCTTATTACTTTTGTCTGTAGATACAGGAGAAGGCCACTTGGATTAAGAGAGAAGGCTGTATTTTGCCTCAAAGATCCCACAATGAACTGTGGCCCAAGGCACTATCTCAGTAAATCATGCCAGTTAATGACTATCCTAACTAGTCCTCATTAATGACGAGGACTCACGCAAGCTGTTTCAACAGTATTTGTTGACACAGAGATGCCCTATTCTACCATATTTTCCATCTTCTTGGTTGTCCTGGCCAGTTGTTTAAAGTGAATAAGTTCCTAACAAAAAAGATGCATCAAACACCTTTGTAAACTTCCCCTTTGTCCTCATTAGCAGATGCTGAGTTTTGACTTTTAAAGCCTTAGAAATTCTCCAGCGTGTCTTTAAAATTTGTGTTCCAGCCCTTGTGAAAACTGTTCTGAATCTCTTTTGCATGTAATATTCATTCTGTTGCTTTCTCAAACTGAAACATCTAAAGGAAGGAAAGACAATGGACCCGGTGATTATAAGTCAATCACCCGTGAAGACAGAACATTTTTCCGTCACATGGTAGATACAGAGGAACTCAATTCCCAGTTCTGTCTTCTTAAACTCAAAGTGTTTCATGTACTTGTCAGTCTTTCACAGTCTTAAGACAGTTATTATTTGGTAGAAAGAAAGGGGTTACTGATCAGAAATCAAGCCAATATAGAACATAACTTGCTAGGTTATAACAAGGTGGTACTAGTGTTGGTAAATTTAATTTGTGCATTATTAACACTGTGTTTAAGTAGGATGGCTGTGTTAATGAGAGCAGAGACGTTCTGATTTGACTGCCTGGGTTGGAATCCTGACCTCACCATCCATTAGCTGTTTGCTCGTGACCAAGTACATCTCTCTGCCCAAGTCTCCACATTTCACATTGGATATATACTTCTCAAATGATTGATATGAGCATTAAATGTGTTACTAAATTTCTTTAAATCTAATATGCTAGAGGCACTGCTTTGTTTTTATACAGTGGTAGGGGGGAAAAAGGTATTGGATCATAAACTATTTGAGAGCGGTTAAACATAGGGTCCATCTTTGAATTGACTGGGTAAGTAGAGTCCAGTTTTTACATTTGTAAGACTCAGTGCTGAATGAAGAACTGTGAGAAAAAGCACTGAGACCAGGGATGTCGCATTTCCAGGACTCTTAAGAGGCAGATGGCTCAGAAGCTGTGGTGTCAGAAGGAACTGGTTTTAATGTTGGCTCCCGTGGTTACTTATTAGCATGGCACTGGACAGTGCTCAGCCTGCCTAACCCTCCATCTCCTCATCTGTAATTACTAGGGCTGTGGCATGTTTTAAATTTCATTAAGAATGCAAGGCATGTTAATTATTACATGTGTCAAATAATGAATGCTCAATAAAAAATTAAAATGTGGTAATGCTGGAATTACCACCCCCTCTCTCCTACCCTATCACCATGTCTTGGGCTAATAGGATCTTTCTTTCCTATTTTAGTTTCTGCAAAACCATTGGGAGCAATAATTCTGATGAAATAAAGCTCTTTAGCACAGTTCCTGGCACACCGCAGGTGCTCAATAAATATTAGTTGCTTATGTATATCTTTCCATCTAATGCTGCATTTCTCCTTTTTTAAGTTTTCCTGAGAATAATCCTATTGAGATGAGGACTGATTTTATCATAATCATAATGCACTTCTATCTTAAATATAATAACAATTTCATCCAAGACCCTCACCAGACCTGTTCTTTCAATTAGCATTGTAAATTCTGAACTAGAACTCAAATTGGATCTGAAAGCAATAGTAATTCAATCGACTTTTGTAACAGAGGGAGGTGATACCATGGTAAGCATCTCCAGTAGAGAAAAAAATGTCTGTTGAGTATTCTTGACATGCCCAATGAAGCATTACCTTCTCTGTTGCCCCAGCACAAACTAGAGTAAATAGCATATTTTCCTCATGTTACAGATAAGCAAACTGAGGCTCTGAGAGTTTAAGTAACCATCTAGGGTCACACGTGAAGGGCCGATATTTGAATCAAGGCTGTTAGTCAAAGGCCCATGCAATAAGGTAAAGGGCAGGTTGGAGTCTTATGACACATTATCATTTCCTTATATAAATGTTCTCATTTAACTTGTTTGAACTTCAGTCTCTTCTTTGGCATTTTGGTAATGGAGAATATGGGAGCAGGAATCCTTAATTTATTTATTTTATTTATTTATTTTTTTTGAGACAAAGTCTCACTATGTCACCCTCGGTAGAGTGTCATGGTGTCACAGTTCACAGCAACCTCAAACACCTGGGCTCAAGCGATACTCTTGCCTCAGCCTCCCAAGTAGCTGGGATTACAGGCACCTGCCACAACGCCCAGCTATTTTTTGCTGCAGTTGTCATTTTTGTTTAGCAGGCCCCGGGTTCGAACCTGCCAGGCTCAGTGTATGAGGCTGGTGCCATAAACACTGTACTATGGGTGCCGAGCCAGGAATCTTTAAAGTTGATGGCTTTAGAGGCCCTGAAAAAATAGGGTATGAATGATCATCAAATATGGCATTTAGTTTTCTTTATTGAGGATCACATGTATACATGTATATGTATATAAAATATATTTATACACACATATATAAATATATAAATGTATGTGTATAAAATATACATATATTCACATATAAAATATGAACTATTTTATATACACACATATACAGTATAAAAAAGTGAAAGAAAAATAACTCCAGAAGCTAAATTATAATCAAGAAAGCCTGCCCCATTGATGCTTCTGGGGCTGAGGTCTGTACAACAATGAACCATCATGACATTCTAAATCCTGGCAAGCTTACAGTGGATGGCGTATGCGGGTATGACTGGGATCATTTTAAAGAATGAAATGACCACTTCACACAATGGAGAGAAAAATGAATGGTGGGATCTTAGGAAGCTGAAAATATAGAGATAATCCTGCATGTACTGAATGCCTGTTACATAACAGGTTATTCTAGGTGTGGGGTGTTCCCCACATGGGCAAGTTCCCCTAATGGGCAAGGAAGACTTCCTGTTCATTTTATGAATCATTTTGTGGATGAGGCAACTGAAGGTAATTAATGGCCAAGGACTTGCCTCAGATTACAGAGCAAATCAGTAGTAAAATATGGACTAATTCAAGGTTTTTAATGTTCACTTCTGTACTAATACCAACCTGCGGGGGTTAGAAGAGTATTACTTAGCATGTTCCTATGTGCAGGAATAAAATTTTTAAAACTTTGGAGAATACTGAGTTAATTCAGACAGGTTTCATTCTTACAGGACTTATCAGAGGCTTTATTAAATTTCAGCAGGAGGATACAGCAGGTTATCACTTCCCAGACAGATTTTGTTGTTCATGCATGAGAAATTTCTCTGGACTGTTGCTATAAAATACATTCTTGAGGAAACCCTGACTATGTATATTTCCACCTAAAATACTGGGGGTGCTAAGAAGGGTATACACATTTTATGAGATGTTATCTATGTCTTACTTTTGGAAGTTGAATTGAATCTTGGTAGCAGTGTGGAATGTGATGTTCGCTCAAAAGATGATGTTAATCAAATTAGTGCTAGTGTCTCTGTGTGATGGGCAGGTCAAAGAAAACGACAGTAACCCAAGACTCCTTTGAAGTGGTATTTGAAATTTGAGAATGTTGTAGAAGGATGATGGAGATCAGAGCATGCCACAGAACCTCCAACACACCTAAGAGCTGTATGCGCTCGTGGTAAGTTTGAGACGCATGGTAGTGTGTGTGGTGTGCACAAGGGAAGATCTTGGAGGCCTCACACAGCTAGAATTGGTTCTTCTGCTGTGGTATTGGAAAAGATTACATGCTTGCCACAGAAGTCCACCGAACAATGTGTGCATGAGACAGGAGTTAGCAGAACAAGCGTGCGATGCATTCTCAAAAGAGCAAGGTTTTCATCCCAGCATTTTTATATGCATGGAATGAACTCCAAGACATGGTACGAGAGGATGAGGAGTTTGTGTGGGGAAACGGTTTGGTCTGATGAAGCACAGATTAAATTGAACAGAAGAGTGAACTGACATAATTTTGTGTATTGGGCCCCAGGAAATCCCCACGTTCAAGTGGGAAAAGGAGTCAGTTTACTGGGCCTCAATGTCAGGTGTGGATGGTCATTAGGGGACTACTTGGACCATTCTTTTTTTAAGGTACCATTACTCGTCAAGTGTATCTGGACGTGCTTCTCACAGTTTCTGAAGGATCAGCTTTACTGCTAAAGGGATTGCTTCCCACTGCACTTACCTCGATGAGAATGTGCCGGGGCAACGGATAGGGTGAAGAGGTGCGGTTGTGTTTCCCCCACATTCTCCTGACTTAACACCCTTTTACTTCTACCCGTTGGGGACCTTAAATGGAGTGCTGTGCCATAGAAAACGGCGACCCTCGTGGTATGTTGGGAAGAAATTGAAACAGTATGTGCAGTGATACAAGTCAACACTTTGGTCAGCGTTGCTCAAGCAGTGGTGAGCCACAATCACAAGTGTCTGGAAGCTGATGGGAACCACCTGAGCACCTGTTATCATGGCAGAAGTCAAACTTGATTTGTAGTCATCTTTTCTTACTGGTATATATTGAATATTGCAACTTTAATACGGTTTTTTCCTTTCATAAAATGTGTATACATTTTGTTGGCACCCTCTTTATTCTTATGGCTACGTAGAGAAATTGCATCATCAGGGGTAATGCAGGCCAACAGTGCTGAGCCATTTGTCCACCAATGAGAAAAGCATGTTACTTTTGTAACCAAGAATGTGGTCTTGGGGAAAGGAGTATTTTTTTCTTAATACTTAACAATTAAAGTCTGTGACTTTCTTTCAGCCCTTATGTTTAAATACATCATTCTGCTTGGTGGTCTTAGAAGGGGGGATACCTTGAGAGATTTTAGTTTTTTAATCCTAGACAATGCAATGTGTTGATGAGTATGTGAAGAAATGAGAAATGACACATAGTAATGGTATAAAATTACAAAACCTCTCCCACTAAGTGAGACTTAAAGAAAAAAAAAAAAAAAAACCACACACACACAATCACTTCAGAGAGTAAATTGTCAATTTTTAATTGAATTCCACTTGTAGGTAAATTGCCTGGAGGAGCCCTTTCAAATGCGCATAAGGGGACCTGTGCCAGTACATTCATAACATGATATTTGAAACAGTAAAAAAAAAAAAAATTGTAAATAATCTAATTGCCCATGATTAGAGGAAGGCAAAAATAAACACGTTTATTCATACATTTAATCTTATGTGGCAAAGTATTAATGAGGTTCATGCATCTACATAAACCAATTGAAAAACACATTAATGGAAGAAAGATCAAGTTGCAATTAGGATCCTATGGCATGTAATTCTTAAGTTATGCCATATAATACCCTATATTGTGCACGGATATCTATTAGAGGCAGTATATAAAATATATGAAATTCACCAACCTTAAATGGGTTTGCTATGGTTTGGATATGGTGTTTTTGACCTTGTCAAGTCTCATGCTGAAACTTAGTTCCCAGTGCAGGACGTGAGGCCTGGTGGGAGGTGTTTGGGTCAGAGGGGAGGATCCCTTATGAGTGGCGTGGCACCATTTTCAAGGGAATGAAGAGTTCTCACTCTTACTTCTTTCTCCTGAGAACTGGTCGTTGACAAGAGCCTGGTACTTCTCCTCTCTTGCCAAGTGGCCTCTGTGCATGCCAGTTCCTCTTCACCTTCCACCAGGAACAGAAGCAGCCAGAAGCCCTTACCCAAACCAGGCACCGTGTTTTTCATACAGCCTGCAGAACTGTGAGCCAAAGAAAGCTTTTCCAAGTTCCTCAGCCTCAGACATCCCTTTATAGCAGTGATTTTCAACTGGTGTGCCTTGAGAAGATCTTAGGTATGCTGCAAAAAAATTTAAGATAATTACTTAAACTATTTTTAAAAGAAGTTCAAAGCATAGTAAGTATATTCTGTTTTTTACTCTTTTTTTTTTTTGGGGGGGGGTGTCAATGTATTTTAAGTGTACCATGGAAGTTTAACTATAAGTTCAAGTTTTTTAAAAAAAAAAAAAAAAGTTGAAAAACACTGTTTCATAGCAACACAAAAAATGGACTAAGACAAAGTTATATCTAGGGAGGGAAAAGGAGAAAAAGGGAAAAAGAATGGAAAAAATAAACTTTATATCACTAAAGTCATATTCTTATAATAGCTGTAGAGGAAATGTAAAATAGCAACGTAACTGCTTTTGCATAACGGATACACATCTTCTTTTATGTATTCTTATGTTTGAGTTAATATTGTAAATAATAAAACAACAGTCTCTTGAACTTAAAAGCCTCACCAAGATAATGAAATGCCAGGTCTATGAATAAAAGTAAAGTGGTTTTAAAAGCAAAGAAACCAAAACTTTCCCTTTTACTCTTACAGTATTTTGCTTTATTTCATGGGTGAGATGGGATTTATTTTGCAGCTTTTGCTTTTTCTTTTCTGTTTTGAGTTTTCTTTTCTGTTTTCTTTATTCCATTTCATAGGCTAGGGTGCTATGGTTAGCCTAGCTCACAGCAACCTCAAACTCCTGGGTTCCAGCAATCTTCCTGCCTCATCCTCCCAAGTAGCCCACCACCATGCCTGGCTAATCTTTCTATTTCTAGTAGAGATGGGGTCTTGCTCTTGCTCAGGCTGGTCTTGAACTCCTGAGCTCAAGGGACCCTCCCACCTCAACCTCTAGAGTGCTAGGATTATAGGCGTGAGCCACCATGCCTGAATGCAGCTTTTGCTTCTAACAAATTAAAAGTAATGAATTCTAAATAATTCATTCATGCTGTTATAAGGAAATACTATGGACTGGAGGGCTTAGAAACAACAGAAATTAATTTCTCAGACTGGGGAGTCCAGGATGAAGGCACCAGCGGATTTGGTGTCTTCTTGCTCTTTCCTGTTTTCTTGTTGTGTCCTCAGGTGGTAGAAGAGACAGGGCAGCAATCTGGGCCCTCTTTTACAAGGCACTTTTACAATTCATTTGGGCTCTGCCCTCATGACCTAATCTCCCAAAGGCATCACATAGTGATTTGAGAGATGGCAAAATGTGAAAAAATAAGCATCCTAAAATACAGTACACTTAATATTTTTAAAGCATTTTCATTAATAGTTGTAAAGAATTATTCATAACTTGCCCCAAGATTATATTTATGATTAAGGCAATGTATAACTTAGTAATGTAACAACATTGTATATTGGCTAGTGCTTTTCCTTACATGCCAGGGTCATGTAAAGTTTATTAGAAAAACTGTACACAATAAGGTTACCTTAAGAATTTATTCATTCTGCCAGTGATACAATTCTGTTTTGTTCTGTTACACAGGTGGTTGTGTCTTCTCAACTGTTAGCTCTGTGCCCTATTCTCACCACAGCAATTTCATATTTCTTGGGTTTGGATTGAAGGTATAGCATGAGATACATCATTGCTAGCTTTAAAAACAAGGATCAATAATGGCTCAGCTGTCAGTATCCTTGTTAAATCTGTCCCTTATCTATCAGACTGCAGTATATAGCAGCAGACTAGGTAATTACAATTCTTCTTAGCTCTACAAAATTTCTCTGACATCAACACGATTATTTCCATGGAAGCTATAACTTTAAGTAATTCCTTGAACTTCAAACTGCATGAATCAGCACCTTGGATTCAACATTTTAAGTGTCAGCAAATCATCTTTTAAAAATGGATATTTTCTAGAACACTTGGTTTGAAAATAGAAAGTCACGTGGTTCTTCATAATTTTCACAGGCCTATGTGGGTTTTTTGTTGTTTCTTTCTTTTTTTTTTTTTTTTCTTTTCAAAAATAAAACTAGATCCTCCTCTTACTTGAAAAGACTTCTAAAATCTCAAATAATACCAAGAATACCCAGAGAAGTAACAGATGTTCCTCACTTATGAAAAGATAGGTTTTTAAGAGTCATGAAAATAATGGGAAGCCCATATACAATGAGAAGCTTCATCTTATAAAGAGTTTAAATTTCTCATTTTAAGGAGAAACACTACTAATAAATTGAAATGAAGCATGACTTTCTGTGAAGGTGTCGAACTGATCTTGGGTTTTCCTGTTATATTGCAAATTCAGCCAGGCTGATCTTTTCTAAAATGATAATCTTATAGCATCACATAAATTAATGGGCTAAAAACCCTTTACGAGAATGTGTTATATTGTTCTGTTTCCAGGTTTAGGAAAGTAGACTGATTCGTCCACTGAAAAGCAGCAGAAGTTCTAGATGAACTGTTGAAAATATATACCTAGTATAAGCCTAGTTTTTTCGGCACAAAATTTGTATATACGGTATATATTTGAAGGTTTTGAAGAACAACCAAGGGAGTGAGCATTGAAGTGTCAACATTCTAAGAGAAGGGAAGAATGGAGATGCTTCTCACATGAGGACAAGTGTCTGCCTCACAGCATCTGGCAATGGAATTTGGCAGCCTACACCCAGTAATGGGGGCTGCAGACTTCGTAGGGGTGCGAGTAAGGGGACCAGATAGCCACAGAGGGAATAATGCATCAGTTTAAGCTGAACATTAGGTAATCTCAGTCAACTAGTAAATAAAAATTAGAATTTAAGGGCCAGCAATGACTAGGAGCCCATGTAAACATTTCATGCTTTTAATTGAGATGCTGGAAGGTCTACATCAAAGATATAAAGGCTAATAGACCAATCGTCCCAAAGACTGAAACCCAGTCAGATCAGCTCTACCCTGAACTGTATCAAACCAATATGTTTTTAGCCCAAATGACTGCTAGAAACAAAATTAAATATTGCCTCAAAGAAAATAACTTTATCAGACCATTAAATTGTCTCTGTAATTCATGTTGACTTTGCATAACAGTTTTCAAAATGTTTATTATTCAACTTACTAGTAGGCAAGACTAGCTCTAACAGACAACAGAATAAAAAGCAAAGTGCTATTTACAAAAGAAAGAAAAAATTTGCTAGAGATTCAGATATTTAACCAAATGTTCAATAAATTATAGAATTAAAAAAACAAACAAACAGCTATTAAAAAAAAAAAAAAGACTCACAGGAGACCTGAGTCTTGGAGCTACCAGGGACTTTAAAATAAATGAGATTCCAGATAGAAGATATGATTAGGAATTTCAAAATTACTGGAATCTATTAAAGAGATGTCAATAGAAATTGCAGAACTGAAAACTACAATTTACTAGAATTTAATAGATTTTATAAAACAATAGAGAGAATTTGTAAATTGGGAGATTGGTGAGTAGAATGTAATAAGACTAAAGATGATTTTAAAGACATAAAAATATGTATATGCATTCAATAAAAAGGTATCATATATATGCTATTAAAGCTTATAGAAAGTGAGGAGAGAAAATGTGGCAGAAATAATATTTGAGAGATATTTACAGAATTTTCTAAAATAGAAGAAATATCAAGATACAAATTCAAAAATCACTATAATCAAAAATGCTGAATAAATTACATGTATATAGAAAACTACACCTTGGGACTTCATAGTAAAAATGTTGAAGACAAAAAGAAAAATCTTAAAAACACCACCCCCAATAGATCATCTCTAAAGGAGTGAAAATCAGAATTCTTGAACTCTCCACAGAATTTCAGAAGTCAGGAGGCAAAGATCTTTAAAGAATATGTTTTAAAGCAATAAAAGAAAATAACTGTAAATGGTTAAAAATAATTTTCAGGAACAAAGATGATGAATTTATACAGATAAAGAGTATTCTATAACTTAAATAATTCAGATACTATGGAACTGATACAAATACTGATGGAACAATACACCAGAATCCCAAAATCAATCCATAAATATCCATACATTTAATTTATGACAAAGTGACATTGTTACTGATATGCAAAAAAGGATGTAACTTGGGAAAAGTATGACTGAATTGATTAGATATTCCTGTGGAATGAATATTTTGATTCATAATTTCTTATTTCCACATATAAAAATTAACTCAAAGGGGCTCACGCCTGTCATCCTGCCACTCTGGGAGGATGAAGTGGGTGGATCACCTGAGCTCACAAGTTTGAGACCAGCCTTAGCTAGATAGAGCAAGACTTCATCTCTAAAAATAGCCAGGCATCATGGAGGGCACCTGCAGTCCCAGCTACCTGGGAGGCTGAGGCATGAGGATCGCTAAGAGTTTGAGGTTGTTGTGAGCTGTATATGGCACTGTACCAAGAGTGACAAAGTCAGACTCTGTCAAAAAAAAAAAGATTAACTCAAGGTGGATTTTATTATGTATTTTCTTACACCCCCTTAATATTTGACAAAAGATAGACATAATATTCTTTTTATGAACCCAAAAGAAATGCATGCAGAAGTTCACAAATAATCATGTGAGGATATTAATAACACTACTATTTGTAATAATCCAAAACTAGGAACAACTGATAAATAGTAGCATAAATTGTAATATGGTCATCACATGGAAAGGTATATACTAGTGGAATGAATGCAATGCACTGCATACAAAGAGGAGAAATCTCACAATGTTGGTAAAAGAATCCAGATACAACAGAATGCATGATGTAAATTTTAACATTTATATAAAGTTGAAACTCAGCTATGGCATTAGAATCAGAGTAATGGTTGTCCTTAGGGAACAAGATATTAATGAAAAGGAGATAGCTGGTCCAAAAGTTGATCATATGAAATAGGCCATACTTGTCATACCCAACTAAAACAAGAGTTGAGAGTCTTAAAGCACTCAGGCCAAATAACATTGCTCCAAGAATATAATTCCTTGCAGACCTGGCTGTTGAAACTTCTGGTTTTATCTGACATCTATGGGAACATCCTACTGCTATTCTAAGTCCAGTTGTACTATCACTAGCCATTCACAGTTTGCCAGCTCCCCAAAATTTTACTAGTGCTAACAAATTTTCTGGAAAAATAATATGTGACATTTCTCCCTTTTATAAAACTTACAAGTTCCTTGTTCCCTGGACGTAACGAAGGACCACTTGGTCTGCCTATACGCCCCAATTGAGATTCTCGCCTTCCAGATAAAATATTTTAGATATATCTATATCTATATCTATATCTATACCTATATCTATATCTGTATATAACATAATATATCATATATCATATATTAAATATAAATATTAAATATTAATGTGTTAAATATTAATATTAAATATCAATATATTTAATATAAATATATATTTTAGACATATATATAACATATATAACATAATATATATAACATAATAAATATATATTATATATAAATATGTTTATATATTTATATATATTTATGAAATATATGTTAAAATATATAATTTAATTTATATATGTAAAATATAAAATATATATATTTTTTACCTTAACACTGATAAAATTCTATTTCTTCATAAGGAATAGACATCATATAAATATGCTTCTTGTGTACTAATTCTTCATTTTGTACACTTACGAATTCTATACATGTCTGTTTACATTTCAATAAAATTATATAGAAACCCCTCTAAATTGCCTACCAAATACAATTCAATTGTAGCAGTTGGCTTAGACTAAGTTTTGCTGTATTAACAAAGGACCCAACAATACCAGTGGCTTACCACAGCAAGTATTTCTTTCCCATTAATGTACATGTTGTTTGGGGGTTGCCTTCTGATTTGAGAGCAGTGGTAGGCTTATAGAACGGCTCTTAATTTTCCACTCAGATTTGGCAAATCTCACTTTTTGCTCACATTCTACCAGCCAAAACAATTCATGTGGACAAGTCTGACACCAATGAAATAGGACACACAAGGAATGGCACCAGGAGCAATGGCTTGCAAGGACATCCATATTCTTTCCACACCTACACCAGCATTCTCATCTGCTGTACCAAATACTTTAAGCTTCAGTAAGAATGAGTTGTTTATTGTTAGCTACACTTACTCTGCTATCTCTGGGTTCTAAGACATAGGTCACCCCATATTCTTGGCTTGAAATACCCTTCCACTTCACTACTTTTCCTTTTACCTGACTAAATACTACCCATAATTCTTCAAGATTTTGTTCAGAAAACTCAATGCATGATATTCATAGCCCACATGGAATAAGCAGAGAAATACCATCATGTATATTTGTGTTAATAGTAGGTAAACCTAACCATGAGTAGTGGATGTTATTTTTGGTGTTCCCCTCTACTGTGAAACTTACTTTGGGACAGGTAAAGGTCACCTCTACCCCAGATAGTCTCCGTGCACATTGCTGCCACTGCACACATGAGGTCTGACAATTATATTTATGAACTTGCCACCATGCACTTACATTGGCAGCACTGTACAAACAACTTGATAATGTTTCATAACCTTGGTGTATCTGTGTCTCATAGTTGTGTTTATGTCAACATGTTGTGGTGTCTTGCTGAGTGGCATTCATTATTGTGGTTACATGTTTTGGTGTGCTATCACTGGAATATAGGAGCTTGATTAGAACAATAGAAAAACATTAAATTTCTTGTTAGATTTGGCAAGAGTGGAAGTGCAATCAGGGATATGTATAGTTCAAGTTTCCATGAAGAAAAGAGCAGTGTACAAATGGATTAAACATTTTTCTGGGAGGAGAGAAAGCATTACTAATGAAGAGAGGTCAGTGTAGCCAAACAAGCAGAACTAAAAAAAATTGCAAAAATTCATTAACTTCCACATCATATCATCAACTGATTGTAAGAAGCATGGCAGACCAAGTAAACATTGATAGAGAAACAGAAAAATCTTAACCGAAAATCTTGGCCCAAAAAACTCATGGCTCTTGCATCACAACAATGCACCAGCTTACATAGCACTTTTTCTGAGAGAGTTTTTAGCTAGGAAACAGACAACTATATTGGAACAACCTCCTTCACCTGATCTGGCCCCCAGTGACTTCTTCTTTACCCAAAGATAAATGAAATATTGAAAGAAAGACATTTTGATGAGCTTCAGGATACTAAGGGTAATATGACAATTCTGAAGACCATTCCAAAAAAGATTTCCAAAATTGCTTTGATGGGTGAACTAGGCACTAGCATCAGGGCATAGCTTCCCAAGGGGAGTACTTCAAAGATGACCATAGTGATATCTAGCAATGAGGTATTTAGCACTTTTTCTAGGATAAGTTGATGAACTTAATTATCAAACCCTTATATCTTAGTGTTCTGTAATTTTTGCTCACAAGCTTGTTATCCTTACTAAATTATAGGCCACTTAAATATAAGGATAATATTTCACTGCACCTTTACGTAGCACATAGTAGGTGCTCAATCAATACTGATTGAATTACTACATGTGTCATGTGTAAGAAAAAGCAAAGGTGACTATTATCACCTAATACAATAATTTATGATTCTTATTTTTGTCGTGTTCCCACTTTCCTAAAGCACTTTATTTATTTATTTATTTTTTTTTTTTTGAGACAGAATCTCACTTGGTCGCACAGCAACCTCAAACTCTTGGGCTCAAGTGACCCTCTTGCCTCAGCCTCCCAAGTAGCTGGGACTACAGGTTCCCACCACAACACCTGGCTAGTTTTAGAAGCAGAGTCTGTCACTCAGGCTGGTCTTGAACCTGTGAGCTCTGGCAAACCATCTGCCTTGGCCTCCCAGAGTGCTAGGATTACAGGTGTGAGCCACAATACCTAAAAAGCTGTGAACCAGTATAGAAGTTTACTATGTATAAAACAACGGAATACATATATATTCTTGAAATACAGAAGATACTCTCAGGAAATCTGGTATTCAGGTAGAGGGACAGCTCATGAAAATTGCCTAGTGCACCACTTCCAGTATAAATGCTAAGAAAAAGCATTCACATGGGAATATTTAATGCATGTAACATACGAAGTGTGAGATATATATAACCCTGGAGCATTAAATGGATGGCAAATGACCAATATAAATATTTATTTCCCTCTCCTTTGAGAGTTAGTGGATCATTTATATATTCCAATATATCTTCCTACGTTTGCTCCTTAAGATGACAGAGAAATGATCTTTGAAAAAATACCACCATACACACCTTAATGAAAGCAGTAAAACTGTTTATCACAGCCACGCTAATTATACAGTATGACTTTTTAAAGTAGTTCTGATAAAAAATAATGGATAGGAAAATGCCTTTAGTTGGCTACGGTAACACAACTCCTAGAAAAACATGATACTCACTAATGAGCAGGTGAGCACTTGTCTTTTTTTACTTACTCCAAGAAATTACTAATACCATGAATTTTCTTACCTCATTCTACTGACTTGAGTATTTCACTTTTTTTTTTCTGTGTGTAATGATTCATTTATGCAATGTTTCTGTTTACGTTTTTTAGGTATTTCTACGTAAGCATATTTACTGCTTTAAGACTTTTACCTTTAAGTTGTTTTTTCTCAACTAATTTCCCTGTGGTTGATGAAAAGGATCAGTAACAGTGTGAATGTAATAACAAGCTTTTCCTATGGACTGCACACTACGCCAAGTGTGCTGGACACACATGGAACTTCATTTAATGCTCGCGGGAGCCATAAATTCAGGGGTCCCTTTGCATACGAAGAAGCAGACTTGGGGAACATTATTAATTACTCACCCTGATGTCAGCCAGCAGCCAAATAAAAGTTCAAGTATTAGATTTTGGCTTTGAAATCAGAATTTATCTTCTTATCTATAACATACTAAAACCCTTTAATGCTTTTAAGGGAATCTTGGGGTAAAAGTCCTTAGGGCATTGGTTCTCAACCTTCCAAATACTGCAACCCTTTAATACAGTTCCTCATGTTGTGGTGACTCACAGCCATAAAATCATTTTCCTTGCTATTTCATAACTGTAATTTTGTGACTGTTATGAATCATAATATAAATATCCAATATGCGGGATGTATTTTCATTGTTACAAAGGGGTCGAGACCCACAGGTTGAGAACTGCTGCCTTAGGGGCTCACTTTAATCGTTTTGGAACACAAATGTCTTAACAGTGCTGGGATGAACATCAGTTTGCACACCAGAGCAATCTGCTTGCTGGGGATGGACTTGCCGGTTATTTCAGAATCATCTGCTTACCATTTATCTAGGTCCTTCATGAATGAGAGTTTTCTTCTAATCTTATAAATTCTCTAGAGTCTAGGATAGTCATAAATCATTGATGGTTTCTTTTAAGTAAGTCCTTTCCTATCCCCCACAGCCCTCTGGCCAGTCTTCTCCTGCCTTCATTTAGAACAGCCACTACTGAAGGCCTGATTTTGCCTTAGATTCCATCTCCAGTCATCGTTGGGGACTCAAGAAGCTGATAATTTGTGCTCATGTACAAATTATGGCATGTATATGATCTGTTCTTCTTTAACAAATAATTTCTCATAAGCAGATAGTTCTCTCAAATCCTAAGAAAACAAATACTTCACTTGAGGACATTAACCAGTCCTCCAGCAAAATTATTTCCCCTATTTATGTATTTTGCAAAAGCAGCCGAGAAACTAGAGATCACTCCTTTGTAAGGAAACATTTTTCTAATAAGAAAATAAATAATTAACATCAGTCTTGGCTACCCTATGTGCCTGGTCCTGTGCTAAAGCTAACTTACGTGGATTGCCTCACTTCATCCTCACAGCAACCTTACAAATTAGGAGCTATGAATGTATCTTTATCCTTTTTTGTTTTTGGAAATTCAAAGCCTCCAACTTACTTCTTCTGAATTTTATCTTATTTTATGCATACCATTGTTTTAGCTATTTGAGAACATTTTGGATTCTGACTTTATCCATTTCTGTGCGTTCAGTCAAAATGTGTGTCATTAATTTTTTTGTTTCCCTCTCTTGTATTTGTATTGCCTAACAAAATTCTATTTATATTTGAAACAAAGATAAAGGGCATTTTGTTCTTATACAGACATACTGAGAACATTCCTGCTTTAGATGCCATTTTTAAATAAAGTCATGCCAGGATAACTTCAAATACAAATAAACAGAAGATAGAAGAGTTCTGAAACTTTTTAATGTATTCAATTTAAGATTTATTGGGATATCACAAGAAACATATTCCTCAGAACATCCTAAGAGTTGAAAAATGTTTTCACATTCTGTTTAAGCTCATAAGCTCTTTCTGGTTCCCTTTCAGGGTCATTATGACTGACACTGTAAGGAATAACAATGTCAAAAAATCTATCTGTCCATTTCAAACTCATCTTCTAACTCAGGATGTATTAGTCTGCATGGAATGGAACATCAGTATTGTCAAAACTATGACATTCAGCTAACCTTAAAGAAAATTGTTACTTTCGAAAATAGGAAGTCTTACCCCTCAGTTCATGGATATTCTTGAAATTCTCTCACCTCAAGGTGTCAAACATAGAATTCCATGTAAAAGAAGGTATAAATTTGCATTTTGGAAGAGATAGTGTCCGTGATTTTTACCTGATTCTCAAAGGTTTTTACTGGAGTCTCATGGTTTTTACCTGATTCTTTATAACTGTGATATAATAGATATTATAAAATAATATTTTAAATATTATTTTAAACACTATTTTAAAATAAAAATACAAGAAAATGTAAAAGAATATAACTAGTTAGATGTTACTCTGTATTTTTCCTATACTACATAAAATATATACTCACAGTGGATTTTAAAAAAAAAAAATACCTGTCTTCACTTACTCGACAAACTTAGCTTAATTAGGTCACTTATGAGAATTGAAAGTATTACAAAAAAAAAAAAAAATACATAGTCATTTATACTGTCATAAAACAGGAAAGTTAGCCTACTGTAATGGCAAAAAGTGTATCATTACAGGAGAGAAATAACATTTCCTGAACAACTGCTCTATGAAGGGTGCATTGGCAACTGCTACCTAAGAATCACCTGAGATTATCTGTATTCCCATTATGCTAATGTGAAAACTTAGATTGTAGGATTGAAACTCTTGCTCTCAGACATACCAAGAGCAAGCTTCTGAGAACAGAATGGGGTGCTATTTAGTCTGCTTGAAGATAAGTGGAAACATGTGTCTATCTGGACTACTTTTAGGAGACATGAGGCAGGGGAACACAGGCTGTTATCATTGGTTGACTGGGTAAGTAACCTTGAAGTAGCAATTTGAAAGACGCAAGAAAGAGCCGTTATCTCAAATCACCCTTCAGGAAGGGTCAACGCTGATAAAAATTTGAGAGAACAACAAAGAGCAAAATATTTTAAATTACACAGGTAGACCTTAGCATAACTAAAATAAAACAGAAAGAAGGAAAGATGTGGATGTAATAAAAAAGACCTAAATCCTTGAGTCCACAAAGACAGGACTACTATAGTGAATTATTATATATTGCAGAATAACTAGAAGAGTATAACTAAAGATGTTCTGTAAATGAAAAAATGATAAGTGTTTGAGGTGTTAGATGTCTCAGTTACCTAGATTCCAACATTTTACACTGTATGCTGTATCAAAATATCATATGTACCCCTTAAATATGGGCAATTTATATATATTTAATTTTATGTATATATCTATAAAGTTAAAAATTAAAAAACATATTAAGTAGGAGACAAACCGAAGTTAAACCAACTGGAAATATAAATTTAAAAAAATAAAATAAAAGGAACAACTATATCAGGAGCCATGAAAGAATCGTCATTAAAAATGCAGCAGGTATTTTAAGAAATGAGTCCTATGAACAACTCCATGCTATCTAATTTGAAAATAGACGAAATGGACATGTTTCTAGAAAAATCAATTTAACAAAGCTAAATTAGAAAGGAAAGATAATCTCAATGTTCTTTACCTCTTACAAAAATTGGGCAGATATTTAAACATTCTCACCATAAACACCCCAATCATCAAACACACACACACACACACACACACATACACACACACACAGAGTTAGTAGGCCCAGACAGTTTCAGACGCAAAAGCTAACAAAAGTCAATAGATCAAAGATTTCAATGTTATACGAGGGTTATCTATAAAGCACCGAGTCATGTAATATGAAAAATAGCATTAATGATTGCTGGATACTTTCTAAATAACCCTTGTATATGTTTTTTCATAGAATAAAAAGAAAAAGCCCTATAAATTATTTTTTATATGATCATCTTGACTAAAACTAGTCATGAATACCAAGATGAGGGAAAATTAAAGGCCATGTTGCAAATATCATTTTTTAAACTGGCAAAATGAAATCAACAATGCCTTTTATTATTTGTTATTATCACAAATCATGGCTATATGAAAAGCAAAATCTGTGGAAAAATTGTTTTATTTGAAGATGAATAGGGCAAGGTTGATATAAAATTAATATAAAAATAACAAACTGATATAATAGTGACAAAAATCTATTATTTTCTAAAAACTTTTATACATTTACCATTTGTGATAGAAATAAAATTTCTATCATAGACAATGTAAATGATCTAGGAATAAATGTAAGATATATGCATGGACATTTTTTGAAGAAAAATATAAAACTTTATGAAAGTTAAATTAATTAATAAAATAAACCATGTTCATGGATAAGAAACCACATCATTGAAAATATCAAAACCTTCTCCATACTGATAAAATAATTAAATTAAATTATAGCATAAATGATATCAGGGTTCTTTGTGAAACTTGACATACTAATTCTAGAATTTACATGGAAGAGCAAAATGTCAAGAATAACCACATTATTCCTGAAAAGAAGGTTGGCTAGGAGGAGAGGGAGTCTGTTATAGCTGATCTTAAGTTTCATTGTAAAGCCATAGTAATTGAGATAGCATAATATTAGTATAAAGATAGGCAAATAGACAAGAAGAAGAACAGAACTGGAGAACACAGAACCAGATTTATGCATCTATGCAAATAGGAAGCACACAAAATTGAAAACATTTAGAGAGATTTACAGCAATTAGCACCACTGCAGCATCCAAATGCAAGATTTCAAAAGAATAGATACATAATAGATAAGAAATTCAAGCAAAAAAAAAAAAAAAAAAAACCACTATTTTCCTCACCATTTTCTTAAGTATTAGCTTAGACAAAAAGCTTGGAAGTTAAAAGTAGTTTTGAAGAATCAGACAAAAGTTTCTGGGATACACCACGATAGACTGAATTTGAGCATGAAAATGAACAAAGGTGGATGATGACCAGGCCATTCTGAGTAACTAACTGAGTCAGGTTCTGACTGCAGTTAGAGTGGATTGCAAACAGACCTAAGCCTCATGTTCAGTGACCAGGACTGGATTTATGACCTCTCAATCTAACCACACTGTGAAATGTCAACATGGAGCCACGGACACTCTAAGACCCACTGTGCAAAGCCAGTAATTGCACTGCAACAGTCCCTTACACACACATCATATGCTGCACAGCCCCAGGGAAATTAGTGCAAATTCAAAAGTTTGTGGGATATTAAACCTTGAAAGGGTCCCAGAAGCCACTAAGCTTCCCCCTTCATTTTTGCAGAAGAGAGACCAATACTGTGAGGTTGAACCACCAATCCCAAGATGACACAGCCTGTCAGTGGCCTGGTGAGACTAGAACTTCAGTTTCCTGAAACATAATAGGCTTCAGCTCACAGCTTTACAAAGTGGTCTCCAGACAAAGCAAACAGTCATTTGCACAGTATGAAACAAAACTGCCAATTGTCAAGAAAGGTACTTTGCAGAGACACCAAGTTTAAAGGGACTGTTTCACCAACTGGGGAAACAGCAACTCCAATTCATTCAGAGATGCTCCAACATCAGTCAGTGTTAGTATTTAGGGTAAAGTGCACTGGGGGTGATGAATAAGGCTAAAGTAAATGCATTCATGCCTATAAATAAGAAGCAGCTCGTCTTTTAAGATTTAACAACACAGATTGCGAAGGACAATGCTTTTATGGACTCGCTCATTTCTTTCATCAATAATGGGTACCTTCTTATCTCTTTTCCGTGAACGCTGTCAGAAGTTACAGACTTCCTGGCTCAGAACAAGAAATCCAGGAAGCCAAATCCCCCCCCAAAAAAAACAAACAAACAAACAAACAAAAAAAAAAAAACACATATTCCTGAGAGAAGACATTCTCTAAAAGTTAAATAACTAGCCTTAATAGCAAATGTCACTTAACTGGTTGTAAACGTTTTCAAATCTATTTGATTTTCACACACAGTGTGCAAAGTAAGGATTATCATTTTTGTTTTACAGATGAGGAAACTGATGTTGTAGCTAATTGGTACTATAATTAGGATTCCAATGGAGAAATCCTATCCCACATTGAGTGCACTTCATTGCATGTCCTCATGCTAAAAGACCCCAGGAACAAGACAAAGGAATGCAAACATGGAAACCACAATGTTTTAGCCACTTGGACGGAGAGACCAAAAGACAAAAACTCAGGTTGCAACCATGCTCATAAGTTATGACAATTTCTGAGCCTTTGGGTACCCAGTATTTTATGTTTTTGGTTGGATCAAATTCTTAATATAATTTACTATAGTCTTAGAGGGCACAGCTAATACATAGGATTCAAAGAGCAATACTATGTGGACATTACAAATTATGCAGGATCAGGAGAAATGATTTCAGAAGAGGAGGTGGTAGAAGAGAAATTCTGTTATTACTTTGTCATTTTATACTCATGCTTAACCAATGGCTTTAAGTTCTTCTCCCACAAGAATAAACGTATTCTTCTTGCCCCTTGAATTTGGACTTGGCTATGTGACTTTCCTTGACCAATGGAATATTAATTGATGTGATTCAAGTTTGATGTATGTAGTGGTGCTATTTAATAGCAAGAGCATCAATGTACACTCACCAAGATGTGGAAACAACCTAAATGCTCATCAACTCAGGAGTGGATCAACAAACTGTGGTATATGCACACCATGGAATATTAGTCACCTACAAAAAAGATGGTGACTTCACAAATTTTATATTAACCTAGATGGAGCTGAAACACATTCTTCTCAGTTAAGTATCACAAAAAATGGAGAAGCAAGTATCAATGTACTCAATGCTAATATGAAGCCAGTAGGTTATCTAGTTAGTAAATGACCCTACAGCTTGTCCCCCAGAAATCACATATGAATCAAATCTGAGCCCAACCATGGTAAACAGCCAACCCATCAGAACCTGCAGCTTAAGGCACAGCTGCCAGCCAAATATAGCCTAGATGAGACAATTCACAGTGGACCTATATATTCATGAAGATAAATTTTTATTATTATATGCTACTTAGTTTAGGGAGAGTTTGTTCTATTTCCATCCTGGGTAAGAGATAACAGATATGAAGGATAATTATTAAGAAGCATCACTTCACCACACTTCAGGTATACGACAAGTCCATAATGATCAAAACAGTGTGGTACTGGCACAAAAACAGAGACATAGATTTATGGAACATAATAGAGAACCAAGAGATGAAACCAGTTTCACATCACCATATAATCTTTGATAAACAATAACCACAGAAAACATACCCTGGGGAAAATAATCCCTATTTAATAAATATTGCTGAGAGAACTGGCTAACCAAATCTAGAAGACGGAAACTGGACCTGTACCTCTCATCACTTAAAAATAGACTCACAATGGATAAAAGACTTGAATCTAAAACACAATACAATAAAAATTTTAGAAGAAAGCATGGAAAAACTCTTAAAGATACTGGCCTGGGGAAAGACTTCATAGCAATTGCAGCAACAATGAAAATAAACAAATGGGCCCTGATCAAACTAAAAAAGCTTATGCACAGCTAAAGGCACAAAAAAGGAAAAGAAATAGATAATCTTCAAAATGAGAGAAAATATTTGCATGTTATAAATCTGACAAAGGCCTAATAATCAGAATCTATAGAGAACTCAAACCAATCAACAAGAAAAGAGCAAACAATCCCATTTATCACTGGGCAAGAGACAAGAATAGAATCTTCTCCCAAGAAGACAGATGAATGTCTAACACACACCAAAATGAAAAAAAAAAAAAAAATGCTCATTATATCTAATCATCAGAGAAATGCAAATCAAAACCACCTTGAAATATCATCTCACCCCAGTGAGAATAGCCCACATCATGAAATTCCACATCATGAAATTCCAAAGATACTAGTGTAGGTGGGGAGAGAAGGTGACACCAATACACTGTTGGTGGGATTGCAAATGAATACAGTCTCTTTGGAAAGCAATATGGAGACTTCTCCAAAAGCTAAAAGTAGCCCTCCCATCTGATCCTGCAATCCACTATTAGGTATCTACCTAGAAGAAAAAAAAATCATTTATCATAAGGACATTTGCCCTAGAATGTTTACTGCAGCTCAATTCACAATTGCCAAGATGTAGAATCAACCCAAGTGCCCATCAACCCATGAATGGATTAGTAAACTGTGGTATATGTACACCATGGAATACTATTCAGCCATAAAAAGATAGAGACTTTATATACTTTTTATTTACCTGGATGGATTTGGAGAACATCCTCTTCAGTGTCACAAGAATGGAAAGCAAGTATCCAATGTAATCAAGACGAATGTGAAACTAGTAGATTAACAACTATAGGACCAGAAGAGAGGAAAACCCAAATTCGTGAAGGTAGGAAGGGAGAGAGGGAAGAGAGGAAAGAAAGAAAAGAGAAGAGGGGGAAGGAAGGAGGGGGGGAAAGGGAGGCGGTTTGGTAAGCTCTCACCTAATGGGTTTGATTTAGGGTTATATGGTACACCTTCTGTGTGAAGGATTCAACTACAAATTAGACTTTACTTAACAAATGCAAACAATGTAACCTAATATTGTGTATCCTTATGGTAATCTGAAATAAAAAAAATAATTAAGTTCAGTAATGAATTGTGGGGGAAAGTAAAGTAAAGATATCATGCTCTCTAGAATAAATAGATAAAAGCCAGGTAGGCAAAATGTCAGAAGTCCCCTAGAGGAGGCCCAAAGTAATGTGTCCACCTAAAAATAATCATGCATAGAAATACTATGAAGGGAAAAATGACAACACAAAGAAACAAAACAAGCCTTTGCTTTGAATCTCACAATTCTGACCCTGTGACAGCTTCAGTTTCCCTGTGATCACTGCCTACGTGATACAGCATTTCTATCTACCACAGCGAACACACAATTTTGAGATCTGTTTTTCTCATTTTTTACATAAAAATTTTTAAGTAATGGGTTGTGACACACCTCTTGGAGACAGAACACAATTATAATAGGGATTTTACCTAACAAATGCAATCAGTGTAACCTGGTTCTTTGTGCCCTTAATGAATCCCTAACAATAAAAAAAACTAAGTAAATTATTTTATCACACAGCCTTCATATTCATCAATCCCAGAATCTGAGGAATATTTCATCCTAGGTAGACATCATCCTCGCCTGGTTCCCACATTGGCACTTGCCGTTTCAATGCACTCCCCCTATTTCACATTTTGATGAAAGCTATTATTTTTCTGCCTAGTGTTTCTTCCAATTCTGAAAAGTTTTTCTTGGGGCAGCCAAGCCCAGTACCAGCCACAGGCGGTATTGTGTGGGCTGGGATAATAGGTGTTTTCTTTGGCCACAGACGTCCAGAAATAAGCACGTGATGCAAGGAAGCCTCCTGAGAAACATTCGCCAGGATTTGTGTTTGGGATCAGAGCTCCATAAGACTAAAGAATGTGCACTGGTGTTTGTGTTCTTTCCCAGTTAGAAGAAAACATATCCTAGCAGGAGAGGAGAAAGGAAAAGAACACAGACCAGCAGAACTGAGAACATTGGAAGAAGAGCATTCTGGGAATCTTTGAAGTATTGGGGCCAGCCGTCACTGAAACTAGTTATCTCCTCCTTGTTCAGCACTCCAAGACAACAAATTCTCATTTCCTTAGACTACTTTTAATTGGGTTTGTCCATCCTATGTAGCCTATGAATCTGAAATTATTTAGAAAAGTTTACACACTGTGTTATTAATCTAATTACAGGCATTTGTTGTTTCAGGCATTTGTCCGAGAATTTTAAAGGTCTATTATAGTTCTGACAACTGTGTTTACTGGCTCATTAACCAAGAATCTAACTATTATTCTTCACTGCCCTCCATAGCACCAATGACGGGTAAGATTCCCAAAGCGGGGACAACCTAAGACAGGATATGGAGAGGCTGCATGGTGGATTACATTCATAGTACCCAAAAACGGGTAAGATCACTCTGCATTCAGTCAACCTAAGACAGGGACCAAACCATTGATGTTTGTAT